>CM065591.1:81729928-81942641 GCA_033119425.1 Bufotes viridis | reverse complement strand
AGCTAATGTCAGCTAGTGAAAATTCGTCAGTGGGGGTGACAGAAGCCCTTTAATGGACGTTGGGAGAGATTGTGCTGCAGCACTAGTCCCAAGATGGCCGCCGCCTATCAGCCCAGTAACATGTGCCACAAAATGGTCTGCACAACCTTTAAAAAAAATAGCCTTGGACTGTGCTGCTAAATCGCTATTGGTCTGAATCCCAGGTGTAGATGTCTGACTTGTTTGGAGCTTTGGAATGCACACTGTGGCAGCTTCTGCTGCAGCACTACAAGTCGCAAAATGGCGGCCGGCGGTCAGCCCAGGTACATGTGGATGGAAAAATCACTCTGGCCACTCTAAAAATAGCCAATCCCTATCAAAAAAGCAGCTCAGCTGCAGTTGTTCAGATGAATCACAGGTGGAGGAGAGAAATTTGCTTCCAGTTATTCAATTATCCCTGCCTATTCTCGCCCTAGCATCAGCTGCGTCTATCCCTGTTCTATTCACATCGGGAGTGAGCACGTCCCGACGTGCGCACAAGCTTATAAAGAGGCTGAGTCACATGCTGCACTTGGCCAATCACAGCCTTGCCAATAGTAGGCATGGCTGCGATGGCACCTTAGGGCAAGTAGTATGATGCATGTTGATTGGCTGCTTTGCAGCCTTTCAAAATGCGCCAAAATACATGCCGAATGACGAACCCGAACCCGAACTTTTACGAAAAAGTTCGGGTTCGGGTCCGTGTCACGAACACCCCAAAATTCGGTACGGACCCGAACTATGCTCGAACTGTTCGCTCAACACTACATGTGACCAATTTGGAGATTCAGAAGTTGAATGGGGCAGACCCATCAGTCAGTACGTGTAGGCGTGTCCACACATACTGTTCCACCATGTTGCTGAAATGCTGCCTCCTACTAAGACGTTCCATATCAGTTGGTGGTACTGGATCTTGTGGTGTGCTGACAAAGCTTTTCCACATTTCAGGAATGCTAACCCTGCCTTCTGAGGTGCTGGCGGTGCCCCAGCTGCATTGGCAACTTCTTCCTACTCCTCTGCCTTCGCCTTGTGGTTCTACTGAGGCCCCTGTGTCAGATGGGAATGCCATGAGCAGCCCGTCTACCAGTGTGCAGACTACATTTCCCAGTCATGTATGCAGTGCAGGGGTAGTTTGAAAGAAAAAAGGGTTACAGATCACCCAACAATCTAAATGCCGCCGAATTTACAGAATATATTTCCCAGTAAGGTAGGCAGTGCAGGTGCAGTTTGAAAGAAAAAAGTGGTACAGATCACCCAGCAATCTAAAATCCCATAAACTTACAGAATATATTTCCCAGTCAGGTATGCAGTGCAGCAGGAACACACCCTCCAAGCCACTTGTGAATGACTGGCCTGATAACCGTGGAAACATCCCCCCAGAATCTAACAGATTTGATTTACTGAATTGATTTCCCTGTCAGATACACAGTGCAGGCCGCAGGGGTACTTGACCACCAAAAATGTGAATTTGTCCCCCCAGAATCTAACAGATGGATTTACTGAATTTATTTCCCTGTCAGATATGCAGTGCCGGTGTCATAAAGAGAAAAAATTGCTTTAGGTCACACAAATATGTAAAAGATGAATTTAATAGAATTATTTTCACTGTTAGGGATGCAGTGCAGGCCGCAGGGGTACGTGACCAGCAAAAAAAAGTGAATTTGTCCCCCCTGAACTCACAGACGGATTACCTATATTATTTTCCCTTCCCCAGTCACATAAGCAGTGCAGGTGCACTTAAAAAAGAGGTCGCCCACTGAACTACAAGAACAGGATTAAATTGTTGTTCCTGGCATATATGCAGGTGCAAGTGCACTGCACTTGCACAAAATGGCTGCTGACGCCTACCTAATTAACAGACGGAATAAAACTTATTTTTCTTCGTCACTGGGCTCAGGGCAGGGTACAACAATGTTGCATTGCTTCCACAAAAAAAAAATGGCTGCAGACTTAACACCAAGCTCTGATATCAGATTATTTCCTAATCTCTCCCTCACAGCAGCAGCATCCTATCCCTACACTAGTAAGAGCTGACGTGACATGCGGCGCTACGTGACTACAGCTTATATAGGGGCTGGGTCACATGCTGCACTGGCCAATCACAGCCATGCCATTAGTAGGCATGGCTATGATGGCTTTTAAGGGCACACATCTTAAACGCTTGTTGATTGGCTGCCCTGTAGCCTTTCAACAAGCTTTATTAAATGGCCAAACACTGAACTCGAACCCGAACTTTTACGGAAAAGTTCGGGTCCAGGTACAGAAAACCCTAAATTCTGGTACGAACCCGAACTTTGCAGTTTGGGTTCGCTCAACACTAGATTTTACAAATATATAGCACTATATTCTAAATATTTGCGAATTCGCGAAGCGCCGATATTCGCGATTAACATTCGCAATACGATTATGCGAGCTTAACACTATTGATAAGGCTTGTGTAGTGTAAAAGTTTAAAGAACATAAAGGCCTATTTGATGTTCAGTGGTGCAGTTATATGTGGTAAAGGCCTTTTTGAAGTTACATTTTTTTCTGTGAAGCGGCCTTTTTTTGTGAAAATTCATGGGTGACTGTACACCTCCTTTAGCTGTAAGGACCGAATTATATAGTGGCGAAAAAATTTCTGTGAAACAGGCTTTTTTTTGTGAAAATTCATGGATGATTGTACACCTCCTTTTGTGGTACAGGCCAAATCACGTAGTGGTGAAATTTGTTATATGAAATGGGCTTTTTTTTTCATCAAATTTATGGGTGATTGTACAACTCCTTTTGCGGTACGGGCCGAATTACGTAGTGGTGAAATTTGTAATATGAAACTGGCTTCTTTTAGTCAAATTCATGGGTGACTGTACACCTTCTTTTGCGGTACGGGCCGAATTATGTAGGGGTGAAATTTGTAATATGAAACTGGCTTTTTTTAGTCAAAATCATGGGTGCCTGTACCACCTTTTGCAGTATGGGCCGAATTACATAGTGGGAAATATTTTTTTTATAAAAAACATGTTTTTTCGTAACATTTATGGATGATTGTACACCTCCTTTTGTGGTACAGGCCAAATCACGTAGCGGTGAAATTTGTAATATGAAACGGGCTTATTTTAGTCAAATTTATGGGTGATTGTACACCTCCTTTTGCTGTATGGACCAAATTACTTAGTGGTGAAATTTGTTATATGAAACTGGCTTTTTTGGGGAAAATTGATGGGTGACTGTACACCTTCTTTTACTGTATGAGCCGAATTATGCAGTGGTGAAATTTTTTATTTCAAAGCAAACTCTGCTGCTCTGTATCTCTTGCGAGGTCAATGTCTCCAACTATGCCCCTCGCACGATTTACACCAAATACATTATTTTCTCATGGAGATCCAAGAATTATGTTGGAGGCATGTACTGTACGCAAGCCATGAGCAAACCCTCTAATCACTCTCACGCTGTTCTGCCCCTGGTTTGCCTGGGCGAACGGAGTCACACAGGGGAGGAACTGCTCCGCGTCCTTCATCAAAAAACTGAATCCTGGCTTTCTCCACGACAACTGAAAATCAGAACCTTAGTGACCGACAACGGGAAGAACGTGGTGTTGGTGCTGCATCATTAAGGACTGAGCCATGTGCCCTGCATGGCACACGTTTTCAATCTGGTTGTCAAACGGTTTCTGAAGTCTTCCACCCATCTGCAAGACATCCTAAAAAGGGCCAGGAAACTTTGCATGCACTTCAGCCACTCATACACAGCAAAGCACACCCTCCTTGAGCTGCAACCGCCGAACCGCATCCCCCAACATCGGCTGATATGCAAAGTTTTCACCCATTGGAATTCTGCCCTCCATATATTGGACAAACTATACGAACAGAGAAAGGCCATCAACGATTTCTTGATAATGCAAGTGCACAGGAGTAGTCCCCTGTGTAACTACGATGTCAGCCAGTGGCAGCTCATTTGTGACACCTGCTGTTTGCTCTGGCCCTTTGAGGAGGCCACATTATTTGTCAGTCGCCAGGACTACGGGATGAACGATGTCATTCCACCGCTTCATGTCCTGGAACAGATGCAGCTAAATCTGGCTGGTCAGGGGACTGGAGACGTGGTGCCTAGAAAGATGGCGGCAGAGTTTAATACATTTGTATGTCAAGATCTCTGTTTACAGTCAGTGAACGGGAACATCATTTATCGCAAGGATATGCAAACACCAACTAATGGAGTGTTAACCCCCAGAGCGTGAGAGAGACTAATGGTGGAGCCAAGCGTGAGAGAGACTAATGGCAGAGTTATGCGTGAGAGAGACTAATGGCGGAGCCAAGCGTGAGAGATTAATGGCGGAGCTATGCGTGTGAGAGACTAATGGCGGAGCTATGTGCGAGACTAATGGTGGATTCATGCGTGAGAGAGACTAATGGCGGGGCCATGCGTGCGAGAGACTAATGGCGGGGCCATGCGTGCGAGAGACTAATGGCGGAGCCATGCGTGAGAGACACTTATGGTGGTGCCATGCGTGAGAAACACTAATGGCGGAGCCATGCGTGAGAGAGACTAATGGCGGAGCCATGCGTGAGAGACAATAATGGCGGAACCATGCGTGAGAGACTAATGGCGGATTTTATTTTAATTTTTTAAATATAAACCACTTATGCAGCACCAGTATTACTTGGGGACTCGCATAACCATGACCCCCTCCGACAGTGAACCTAGGACACTAACTAGCCTACAACCATATTGTACCCCTAACGAATAACTTGAAGAACGGTCATAGGCCCAGCGGAGCCATGAGGCTGAGGCGGTCATTGGACCCCGAAGCTAAGACTGAACTGGATAACATTACAGTGACGATAAGTAATTAAAACATGAGCGCGACCTGATGGGATATGCATAGACATTAGTGAACCGAACCACGTACATAAATAAAATATTAAACCAACCGTGAAATTGAACAGATAAGAGAAGACCCTTATTGTGATAAAAGAATGAACAACTTGTGATACATAGTAGGAACTTACTCCTATTGGCCCACTGACCGCTGAGGGACTGTATGGTGAACTGGGGCAGGAGACCAATCTGAGTGAATGCGAACCAGAAGTAAAGGAGACCGGTCTGAGTGAATGCGAACCAAGACTAAAGAACGGCACAATTATTATTATTTTTTCTTTTTTTCCACCGAAGTGAAACAGAAAAAGGAGGCCTATGGAATGTAACAACCAGCGAGGAAAGAAACGTAAACCTGAAAGAAAGCAGCTATGTTTATCGGGAGAACGGTATCAGAGCGGTGTGCTGACTGCCCTAGTGAAAATACTAAGTAAACCATGATGTAGCAATGAAAAGGAAAATGCAGCTTTAAGTGGAAGCAGAGTATAACATCTGATGTAAGAACAGGTGGGTCAATGCAGCTCTGGATGTGAGTGGTGCCTAAAAACATGGTATGGGCCCAGCTCTGAGCATGAAGAGCAAGGTATAACACAGCCGTATGATAGCAATCTGAAGTGAGCAGAGTATTAATGTGATGCAACAGCAAAAGCATGAACGCTGCTCTAGTAGTAAATGGAGTATAGGACAAAATGTAAATGCAGAAGCATGGACGTAGCTTTTGAAGGTAACAAACCTTAGGCCTCTTTCACACGGGCGTCATGTTTGACGCCCGGATAAGAGGCGGGTGCGTTGCGGGAATCGCCGCGATTTTTCCGCGCGTGTGCTAATGTTTGTAGTGCGTTTAGCACGCGCGTGAAAAAATCCGCATGCTTGGTACCCAGACCCGAAGTCAGATTTCATCACTGAAGTCTGGTTTCGGGATGAGTATTCTGTATGTGTAATTATTTTCCTTTATAACATAGTTATAAGGGAAAATAATCGCATTCTAATTACAGAATGCAATGTTCCCCGGACTTTAGAGGGTTAAAAATAATAAGCAGTTAACTGCCTTCTTCCCATGCGCAGAGCCTCAGAACGTCTTCTTTCTTGATGGTTTGATGCTTGAGGACCTGTGGTGACGTCACAGGTCACATGGTCAATCATAGAAGCATTTGAGTGGACCATGTGACCCATGTGATCCTGTGACATCACGGCAGGTCCTTCATCCAACAGATGTTGGATGAAGGACCTGCCGTGATGTCACAGGATCACATGGGTCACATGGTCCACTCAAATGCTTCTATGATTGAACCATGTGACCCTGTGACGCCACCACAGGTCCTCAAGCATCCAAACCATCAAGAAAGAAGACGTTCTGGGGCTCTGCGCTGCACAATGGGAGAAGGTGTTAACTCTTTATTATTTTTAACCCTCTAAAGCCCGGGGAACATTGCATTCTGTAATTAGAATGCGATTATTTTCCTTATAACTATGTTATAAAGGAAAATAATAACGATCGGGTCCCCATCCCGATCGTATCCTAGCAACCATGCGGGAAAATCGCAACGCATCCGCACATGATTGCGGATGCTTGCGATTTTCCCGCATCCCCATTCACTTCTATGGGGCCTGCGTTGCGTGAAAATCGCAGAATATAGAACATGCTGCGATTTTCACGCAACGCAAAAGTGATGCGTGAAAATCACCGCTCATATGCACAGCCCCATAGAAGTGAATGGGTCAGGATTCAGTGCGGGTGCAATGCGTCCTCCTCACGCATTGCACCCGCGCGGAAAACTCGCCCGTGTAAAAGGGGCCTAACAGTAATCATTCGACCATTAGCGCCCAACCTCCTTCACCCCAGAGCATTACAAGTCAAGGACCGTGTAACCAAGTCCGATCCTACTGTGAATGCCAGCACTCGCCTGGCACCTTCTGCCATTGCCCAGGCGCGAACGAACCTCCACATAATGCTGCAGGTTTTTTTTTTTTTTTTTTAATTATGGTCACCACAACACCACCTTGTGTTCCCCTAAGAAAAACATAAACATGGTTGGATATAAACCCTGATGCAATGCCAATTAATTGACATAATAGTGCACCTATAAACCTAGCACAGAACCGCTGACACATGCGTGCCCATAACATACAGTTTATAGATTAAACACACTTACATACAAGAGCATCAGAACTCAAATACAGGCGCCTTGACCAATCTGCTTGTGTCCCCATATACAGACCACTGATATACATTTACCAACAACTTGCATGTCTGGCACTAACTGCGGACGTGCGCCCCACATGTAACACAGGTGAGAGAAAAACATGCACTTTTTTTTTTTGTTAACGACCATTGATACATGACCCTTCCAGAGAGATAACTAAATAATTCCATCACTTAAACACAGCGTGCGTAGCTTGGAGACACGCGTCCCGTATGATACAGATATCAGAAAACATGCGACCATACCTACTCTAGGCGCATGCTACACCAATAACTATATGCAATAGCCCCCAACAAGCCCCTAAACAGCCGGACAAAAATACTAACGACAGTCACTTGACCATTAGCCCCCAACTCTACTTCTTCCCAGAGTATTGCGAATCGCATACCGCACTGTGGGTCCCGTGCCAACAAGTGCGATTCTACAGTGATTACCAGCATTCGCCTGGCACTTGCTGTATTTACATGCAGTGATCCCCTTCACTGTATGAAGATGAGGGATCGCTATAGTGATCACTTGTTGTCTCCATACAGAATCATTGTTTGTGAGCAGCAGATCACTGTTTAGACAGCAGGATCTGCTGCCCAGAAATGATGACTGGTGTGCCTGCACGAATTAAAAGATTACCCGATGAACGAGCGTTTCACTCGTTCATCAGGTGATTGACATGATAATTTACACGATAATCTGTCCAATTCTTGGGCCGTGTAATTCTCTATTGACTGATTCCCTTTAAACCTGTTATCTAAAGACCTTTAACAGTTTTGCCTTTTGCAAATAGCTTATAGATTTTGCTTTAATAGATTATACAGATTTTAGTCTTTGTCTTTCCTCATTTACTAGACAGTTTCGTCTAGAAGATTTTCAGCAGACAGATGTACAAGCTGGGATGTAAGACATCAAATACGCTCAAAGAAAGCATCAGGGAGCAGTTTAGCTTTAAAAATATATTATAAAATGCATATAGATAAATAAAATACCAGGTGGAGAAACTATTAATAAATGTGTCCCATCTTGCAGTGTGTATGTTCATTCATCGGTATGCATGCTAATTGGTAAACAAATCCTCGAGCATCTGTGTGTTCATTTTCTTGTCTAACGTGGCTTGAATTTCACTGATGCTACCAGCTTGATCTGTAATTTTATTTTATTTTTTTTAAACTTGGAAATAGGAATAATGCAATTCCATGTTTGTACCATCTTTGCACCTTGTAGTGTCAACTCTTAAATATGTCAAGGCTCAGTAGTGCTATGTTTAATGCAACAAGCAGTGGTGACATTTGCAGGCCCATGAAAGTGGCCACCACAAAGGCCATTGATTAGTCAGCAGTGGTGACGCGTGTGTAGATGGCACATCACACTTCCAGTTCAATAGGAACTGGAAGTGGAGGAGAAGAAGGCTCAGCATTGGAAGCAGAGTGCCAGTGACTCCATTTATATAATCCATGCACCCTGACTAGTGATGTCGCGAACATAAAATTTTCAGTTCGCGAACAGCGAACGCAAACTTCCGCAAATGTTCGCGAACTGGCGAACCGGGCGAACCGCCATAAACTTCAATAGGCAGGCGAATTTTAAAACCCACAGGGACTCTTTCTGGCCACAATAGTGATGAGAAAGTTGTTTCAAGGGGTCTAACACCTGGACTGTGGCATGCCGGAGGGGGATCTATGGCAAAACTCCCATGGAAAATTACGTAGTGGACGCAGAGTCGGGTTTTAATCCATAAAGGGCATAAATCAACTAACATTCCTAAATTGTTTGGAATAACGTGCTTTAAAACATCCAGTGTGTGTATACGATCAGATATGATGTTGTATCGATCAGGTAGTGTAAGGGTTACGCCCGCTTCACAGACATTGACAGACCAAACTCCCCTTTTAATGCACCGCAAACAGTTCATTTGCACAACTGCAAACTCCCCATTTGCACAAGGTTGGATACCAAGCTAGCCACGTCCCGGTGATGTCATTGAAGGTTTCTTCCTCCACCCAGCCACGTACAACACCAAGGGTCCCCGAAAGGTCAATTGAATTGATTTTTCGAACGGGGAGATGGTTAAAAAAACGCTGGCTCCCTCCCCTTTGTTTTTATCCACGGTGACTGCGTCTGCGCCGTGCAATTTACTGTCACACCCGATATGAGTGGTATTTTCTGTAGTACTATTCTCATCAGTTTAATCCCTCTAACGTCCCATATCAGGGATTGCCTTTTGTGAAAAATTTTTTAGGCCGGGTACATTCGACTGCCTTCACATTGACAGACCAAACTCTCATACACCAAACTGAATTGATTTCAGGAACCGGGAGATGGAAAAAGCAGCTTGGTCGGTCCTCTTACTCCCAAATTGGGGCACTGCGTGTGCACAGAGCAATGTGCTGTGGCACCCTATATGAGTGGTGTCTTAACTAGTACTATTCCTATCAGTTTAATCCCTGTTACGTACCCTATCCGAGGACGTGTGCCGAATTAGACTAATGTGTAAAAATTAAATGCCTTATTTATCGGCAAGCTACTGTGCCACCCGGTATCAGTGGTTGGCACTGGCAGTGGGCACACTACAGTCAGTGGAAGCGGGCCTGACACACACTGGCAGCAGGCAAGCAACTGAAATTACACTAAAGTGTAAAAATTAAATGCCTTTTTTTGATGCAAAGTACTGTGCCACACGGGATGACAGGGGTGGGCACTGGCAGTGGGCACACTACAGTCAGTTGAAGTCGGCCTGACACACACTAGCAGCAGGCAATCAGCTGAAATTACACTAAAGTGTAAAAATTAAATGCCTTTTTTATGCAAAGTCCTGTGCCAGCTTGTATGAGTGGTGGGCACTGGCAGTGGGCACACTACAGTCAGTGGAAGTCAGCCTGACACACACTGGCAGGCAACTAACCTTAGATTAAAGTGTACAAATTAAATGCCTTTTTTTGATGCAAAGTCCTGTGCCACACGGAATGACAGGGGTGGGCACTGGCAGTGGGCACACTACAGTCTGTGGGCCTGCACCTCCTCACACACAGGCAGGCCAGGCAACTGCAATATGTATATAAAGGAAAAAAAAGGCAGACTAATGTTGCAGCCCTAAAAAGGGCTTTTTGGGGTGCTGTCAGGACGCTGTCCTTACAGCAGAGATCAGATGAGTCTTTCAGGACTGGAGTGGACACTGAATTCACTAGCCTAGCTATCAATTTCCCAATTAAATCAGCAGCAATTACACTCTCCCTCCTCTCACTAAGACTGCAGCTTCAGAATGAATCTAAAATGGATGCTGTGCAGGAGGTGGGAGGGTCTGGGAGGGAGGGTATGCTGCTGATTGGCTGGAATGTGTCTGCTGACTGAGGTACAGGGTCAAAGTTTGCTCAATGATGATGTATAGGGGGCGGACCGAACATCGCATATGTTCGCCCGGCAGAGGCGAACGCGAACAAGCTATGTTCGCCGGAAACTGTTCGCCGGCGGATAGTTCGGCCATCTCTAACCCTGACTGCCAATTCTAACACAGGGACTGTGCCATTGGCCCATTAAATTATGTGTTGTGGATAGGCTGGAAGCTCTGGTATATAGTATAATACAAGGTATAACTTAATTAGTGCAAGATAAGTAAGTGAATGCATTAAACTTAGGTTATATCTATATACAGTGCTGTTAAGACATATGGCCCCCTTTCAGATTTCTTATGTCTTTGCACATTTGTCACACTTAAGGGGTTGTCCCATGAAAACTATTGTACAGTTTTCAAACCAACACTTGGATTTGAATAATTTTGCAATTGCACGTAATTAAAAATTTAATATAGACACTGAGTTATTAAAAAAAAGTGTCTGTATAGCTTCACCTTAATTTAGCAGAGCAATGAGTGGGGAGGAATCTGGACCCATGAGGTTCAGGGCTGGTTCTAGCTTTGTTAGAAAGAGACTGTCATGTACTGTATGATGTTTGATGTCTGATTTTTATTTTTACATTAATCATGGATAACCCCTATAAATGTATCAGATTATCAAACAAATTTGAATATCAGATAACCTGAGTAAATACAAAATGTAGTTTTTAAATGATGATTTTGTTTTATTAAGGTAAAAAGCTATCCCACAGCAACCTGGCCCTATATGAAAAAGTAATTGCACCCTAAACCTAATAACTGATTGCGCCACCCTTGGTGGCAACAACTGCAATCAAGCATTTGCGATAACTGGCAATGAGGCTTTCACATCTCTGTCGAGGATTTTTGGCCCACTCTTCTTTGCAGAATTGTTTTTATTCAGCCACATTTGAAGTTTTTTAAACATGAAAAGCCTGTTTAAGGTCATGCCACAGTGTCTTAATTGGATTTAAAGAGGACCTTTCATGGATCCAAACATTGTAAGATAACTATCTGTATATGTAGCGCGGCTCCCAGGGATCTCACTGCACTTACTAATATCCCTGGGCGCCGCCCCATTCGCCCACTGTGGCCCCCCTTACTGCCTCCCGCGCAGTATACTAATTACAACTATCTTCGCACCAGGGAGGAGACAACAGCTTTTCTCCCTGGTCATTCCTTCTCCCTGGCTGTAGCTCTGTCCAATTGCAGAGCAGAGCGCTACAGCCACATATTTTTTAAATAATTCTTGGTATTTTTTATTTTTTTTCCATGTAACAAAAAAAAAAACTACTAAAATTTTTCAGATTTCGCACAGGCCACTAAGCCTAATAATGAGTGCCACTTCCTGGTCTGTACAGATCACTTTTCAGTAGTCATCTCATTATCGGCACAGGCAGGATTACAATGACATATATCATCTACTGGACCATTCACAATAAGTGATGGTAACACCTTATATACACCTTCCTGACCTTTGCACAGCTCACAGGATATGCGTAAAAAACTCTCCCTTACCCTGGGTTCACACCTGAGCGTTTTACAGCGCGTTCAAACGCGCTGTAAAACGCTCAACAGATTAAAACCAATGCATCCCTATGGGAGTGGTTCACACTTGAGCGTTTTACAGCGCGTTTGAACGCGCTGTAAAACGCCCAACGCATAAACAAGTACTTGAGCTTCTTTTGGGGCGTTTGACGCGCGTTTTGTGATTGACACCACAGTAGTCAATCACAAAAACGCGCGTTTTACGCGCGTTTCCTATTTGCAAAAACGAGCTGAAATACGCGCGTAAAACGCGCGTTTTTAGAACGCTCAGGTCTGAACCCAGGGTCAGAGGTCAATGCGTCCCATCTATAGCTCACAGTGGCTGCTCTAAAGCATATCTCTAATTGCTAAGGCAATATGGCTGTCCACATAATCGTTCCCATGAAACAGGATTTTAAAAAATCTACGATCAGAAAATAGAAACAGATTAGGAAAAAGGATGTACTATATGTCGAAAAAACATATAGCGACAGATTCCCTTTAACATTTGAAAACTGTTTGAGAGCATTGTACATTACTAATGTGTAACTTGCCATTTTCTATTCTTGCCTAGCGTTACATTCGAGGACACCAGATCATCCTGATCTATTGTAATATTTGCAATGACCTTATTAGGTGTAAACACATTTAACTGCAAAAATACATAATGGCATAATGATAATAAGAAAATGTACGAAGCATCAGATAATGCTAGGCTCAGCACAATGAAATGGACTCCCTCCCTAAATGGCCATCCGCTCTTCTAATGATCCACGAAAAACATTATGTAATCATAATACCTGCCTTGAAGAAACCCCTTTGTATCATAAAAAAGCATAATGTTCAAATTAGCAGCTCGACGCCTGATATTATTCAACAAGATCATGTGGAATTTTAATTTCCAAAGGGTAATGGGTAATATGAAAGTCTTCACTATAATCCTCCAAGACAGTACAGGAAATTTATAGCCATATGCTGCACGTCAGTTAATTGTGTTCCATGAAAGACGTAAAAGACCAATTAGTTGTTAACCTCTTCTACTCATTACTCTGGGATTTCAGACTTTGATGATACTTCAGTTGTCTGTACATTGATGGTAATGTGTGGGCAGCAGTGTCACCAGGACATGACAAGTCTATAACATGAGTATCACAAATGAAGATATGGGAAAATAATGAATTCTGTTTTTTTTCTATGACTCTGACAGCTACATTTTAAATTTTTCATAGCATGTGCAATCTCTTCCACTCCAGGAATATTTCAATGTAAAGATGGTTCTCTCTAGATTATGTAGAAATGGCTAGTCTCTGTACCTGAAGTTTCAGTACTAAGGAGTGGAGCACATGGCCACATATCTCCTTCCCAGCTAACACTAGACTCCACTACTAGACTAGACTAAGCCAGACGTGGAGCTAACAGTTCACACCTCCGCTTTGCTAGGGGCCTTACCAGAGTTGGTTAACATCTGTCACTCCCATACAATACCATACTGGGGCTATAGGTCATAAGATTACAACTGGCTGAATTATATAGTTGGTGCAGTGCTAGACACTTTTGTCTAACATTACATGACTACACTATAATATGAAACTATGAAGAAAAAGATATGGAATGCCCATCTGCAATGTGTTACCCCCCAGGGCCGTTTGTGTCCCAGGTTTTTAGTAATGCCGATACAACCTTATTAGTTTTTGTGCCACGGTGCTCCTACCTGGATAGCGTCGCTCCCCAGAGTTAGGCTCTGTAGCAATAAAGGGGAGAGTTGTAGGAGTTGGAGAATAAATCGAGTCCATACTTGATAAAGTTCAACAATTTTACTTGAATACACTTGCATCCAGAGAACACTTGATCTTTCACTTGGTTTCATCACAATTTGGGGTAAACTGGCAGGCAAACTTGGATACCTTGCTTTCTCTTTCTCTGCTATGCTAGACTCTGGCTTCGGTCTGGTAGCTGGACTTTCTGACAGTTCTTCTATCTTTGGGTGGGGTGCCTTTGGCTGATGAACCCCTCGTAATACTCTGTCTATAAACTGTAAAGAGTCATGGTGCTCTATGAGCTGCTTCCCCTGGGAGACCTGCTACAGAAGGAGGGACGGGGCACTCCCCTCACTGTGCCATGTCTTGTCTCTTTTCAACTCCACTCTAGACTGACTGTAGCTTCCTGCAACCCCTCCCTTGGTAGGAAACAGGACTAGCTTACTTCGGCCAAAGGAGGTGGGGGGGGGGGGGATGAAATTGTGAGTTCCATTCTATCTAAAGATCTCTATCTGCCAGATACACAGCCACCTGCTGGTGAACCAGGTGCAGTACATGAACATTACAATTTCATAGCAATGCTATTAAAGCACAGTGTAAGAGGACCTGGAATAAATACACAAATGACATTATTGGTTAGCCATTAGAGACAGTCTAGGGTGTAGAAATGGTAGAGCCCTCTCTGGGGTACTATGCATCCACACACCATGCATTGATTTAATGCTTCTCAGAGCAATTTATAATGTGTACAAAGAACTTTCTATACGTTTTGATTAAAATGCATAGGACCACTCACTACATCAAAGTGGCCTCTTTTGAGTGGATTCCTACTCTAATTTGGTGAAGCAACATAGGCTGTACTGTCTTCTCTTCAGATTCCATTGCATAATTTTCTGTTAATGTGTATTCTATGTGTGCCTGCAGCACCACCTAGTGACCTTTCGCTGTAAGCACACTCCTGTTTTTTAAAGTCATGAATATTAATTAGGTGACACAACTTCCTGCTCCCAGGGCTTTGTGGGAAAGAGACTGGAGCCTGCTGCCATTTTCCTTCACCTCATGGAAGGAGCAGCTGCACATTATGTGCCTCTTTACTCAAGCATCGTCGGTAAGGGATTAATTAATGTTTTCCTATAAGCTTTGTGTACATGTATCCTGTACATTCAGTCCTTTGTATGTTCTCTTTTATACAGTTTACCTTATCTACTGCCGGTTAGTAAAGCCACAGATTACAGATACAAGTCTCAATTTATTAACTAGTAGAATGGTGATATCTGCCTGTTGAACTGCATATAGATCCTGGGGGTACATGTTGTGAGAACAGGACAGTAAACGACGACTTCTAGCAAGAGGGGCACATCTGACTACACAGAAGTCTGTTACAGTCCACGCAAATATCTGCAAACGGACACCACAGCGACTTCTATACAGTCCAGTGCTACCAAGGGATAGCTGCTTCAAGCAATTTAGACATATTTGATTGCATACCGTGACCGCTCTTTAAGCACAGCAACGTGCATTCCACAGTACACGCAGTTAAGTGTCTTTACTAGAGTTGAGCGAACACCTGGATGTTCGGGTTCGACGAGTTCGGCCGAACTTTCGAAAAATGTTCGGGTTCGGGATCCGAACTCGACCCGAACTTCATCCCGAACCCGAACCCCATAGAAGTCAATGGGGACCTGAACTTTTGGGCACTAAAAAGGCTGTAAAACACACCCGGAAAGGGCTAGAGGGCTGCAAAAGGCAGCAAAATGTAGTTAAATCCCCTGCAAACAAATGTAGATAGGGAAATCATGAGTTAACATAAAATAAATAAAAATTAAACAATATTAATTGGAGTGAGGTCCCATAGCACAGAATCAGGCTTCAAGTCACCCACCAATGGAGAAGGTCACTTACTATTATTTTGACCACAGCACCCAGACAAAGGAGAGAGGTCCCACAGCAGAGAACCAGGCATCATATCACCCACCACAGGAGTAGGCCACCATTTAGTTACTTTGACCCCTACACCCAGACGGAGGAGAGAGGTTACACAGCAGAGAATCAGGCATTTAGATCACCCACCACAGGAGTAGGCCACCATTGAATCAGACCCCGGCAACCATGTCAGATGGCACAAGCATAAGCTTTATATCAATCAGCACAGGAGAAGGCGACTTTGACAGACTTTGACCCCTACACCCGGACGGAGGAGAGAGGTTTCAAAGCAGAGAATCAGGCATTTAGATCACCCACCACAGGAGTAGGCCCCAATTTAATGGGACCCCGCAACCATGTCAGATGGCACAACCATCAGCTTCATATCAATCAGCACAGGAGAAGGCGACTTTGAAAGACTTTGACCCCTACACCCAGACGGAGGAGAGAGGTTTCACAGCAGAGAATCAGGCATTTAGATCACCCACCACAGGAGTAGGCCCCCATTGAATCAGACCCTGGCAACCATGTCAGATGGCACAACCATCAGCTTTATATCAATCAGCACAGGAGAAGGCGACTTTGAAAGACTTTGACCCCTACACCCAGATGGAGGAGAGAGGTTTCACAGCAGAGAATCAGGCATTCATATCAACCACCACAGGAGAAGCCACCATTTAGTTACTTTGACCCCTGCACCCAGGAAGAGGAGAGAGGCACCACAGCACATATTCTGGCATCATATCAGCCACCACAGGAGAAGCCACCATTGAGTTACTTTGACCCCTGCACCCAGGAAGAGGAGAGAGGCCCCACAGCACATATTCTGGCATCATATCTAACCACCACAGGAGAAGCCACCATTGAGTTACTTTGACCCCTGCACCCAGGAAGAGGAGAGAGGCCCCACAGCACATATTCTGGCATCATATCAGCCACCACAGGAGAAGCCACCATTGAGTTACTTTGACCCCTGCACCCAGGAAGAGGAGAGAGGCACCACAGCACATATTCTGGCATCATATCAGCCACCACAGGAGAAGCCACCATTGAGTTACTTTGACCCCTGCACCCAGGAAGAGGAGAGAGGCCCCACAGCACATATTCTGGCATCATATCAGCCACCACAGGAGAAGCCACCATTTAGTTACTTTGACCCCTTCACCCAAACAGAGGAGAGAGGTTCCACATCAGAGAATCAGGCATCATATCAACCACCACAGGAGTAGGCCACAATTTAATGGGACCCCGGCAACCATGTCAGATGGCACAACCATCAGCTTCATATCAATCAGCACAGGAGAAGGCGACTTTGAAAGACTTTGACCCCTACACCCAGACGGAGGAGAGAGGTTTCACAGCAGAGAATCAGGCATTTAGATCACCCACCACAGGAGTAGGCCCCCATTGAATCAGACCCTGGCAACTATGTCAGATGGCACAAACCATCAGCTTTATATCAATCAGCACAGGAGAAGGCGACCATTGAGTTACTTTGACCCCTACACCCAGGAAGGAGGAGAGAGGCTCCACAGCACAGATTCTGGCATCATATCAGCCACCACAGGAGAAGCCACCATTGAGTTACTTTGACCCTGCACCCAGGAAGAGGAGAGAGGCCCCACAGCACATATTCTGGCATCATATCAGCCACCACAGGAGAAGCCACCATTGAGTTACTTTGACCCTGCACCCAGGAAGAGGAGAGAGGCCCCACAGCACATATTCTGGCATCATATCAGCCACCACAGGAGAAGCCACCATTGAGTTACTTTGACCCCTGCACCCAGGAAGAGGAGAGAGGCACCACAGCACATATTCTGGCATCATATCAGCCACCACAGGAGAAGCCACCATTGAGTTACTTTGACCCCTGCACCCAGGAAGAGGAGAGAGGCACCACAGCACATATTCTGGCATCATATCAGCCACCACAGGAGAAGCCACCATTGAGTTACTTTGACCCCTGCACCCAGGAAGAGGAGAGAGGCCCCACAGCACATATTCTGGCATCATATCAGCCACCACAGGAGAAGCCACCATTGAGTTACTTTGACCCCTTCACCCAAACAGAGGAGAGAGGTTCCACATCAGAGAATCAGGCATCATATCAACCACCACAGGAGTAGGCCACAATTTAGTTTATTTGACCCCTGCACCCAGGAAGAGGAGAGAGGCCCCACAGCACATATTCTGGCATCATATCACACACCACAGGAGAAGGCCTCTTTCAGTGATTTAGGCCTTTGGACCCAGACAGAGGAGAGAGGTCAGAGATTAGCTTCATATCCCCAGCACAGCAGAAGACCGCTTTATTTGACTTAGGCCTCAGCACCCAGACAGAAGACAGAGGTAGCATGGCAGAGGTTATGGCTTCATGTCACCCGTTAGTTTAACCGCCACTTTCATCTGGTTAGGCCCCGGCGCCCAGACAGAGAAGAGTTTCATTCAACTGTGGGTTTCATAAAATTTGTATCAAATAAAGAAGTGGCCCGTAGCACAACAAGACATGTTTTAGGCAGTTAATAAGGACTACTCTGCACAAGGGAGGGACAGGTCCTGTGGGATCCATGCCTGGTTCATCTTTATGAAGGTCAGCTTGTCCACGTTGGCTGTGGACAGGCGGCTGCGCTTGTCAGTACGACGCCCTGCCGTGCTGAATACGCTGCTCAGATAAAACGCTGGCCGCCGGGCAGGAAAGCACCTCCAAGGCATAACATGCTAACTCTGGCCACGTGGACAATTTCGAAACCCAGTAGTTGAATGGGGCCGAACCATCCGTCAGGATGTGGAGGGTGTGCAGACATACTGTTCAACCATGTTAGTGAAATGCTGCCTCCTGCTAACACGCTCCGTATCAGGTGTCGGTGCAGATAGCTGTGGCGTGAGACAAAACTTTTCCACATTTCTGCCATGCTAACCCTGCCCTCAGATGAGCTGGCCGTGACACAGCTGCGTTGGCGACCTCTTGCCACTCCTCTGCCTTCACCTTCCACCTGTTCCCCTGTGACATGTGGGAATGCTCTCAAGAGCGCTCTATCAGCGCAGCGCTTGTACTCGCGCATCTTACGGTCGCGCTCCAGTTCAGGAATTAAAGTGGGCACATTGTCTTTATACCGGGATCCAGCAGGGTGGCCACCCAGTAGTCTGCACACGTTAAAACGTGGGCAACTCTGCTGTCGTTGCGCAGGCATTGGAGCATATATTCGCTCATGTGGGCCAGGCTACCCATGGGTAAGGACAAGCTGTCCTCTGTGGGAGGCGTATCGTCATCGTCCACCGTATCCCCCAGCCACGCACCAGTGATGGGCCTGGGCTGCCACCCCGCTGTGAACTTGCGCCATCCTCGTCCCCTCCACCTCCTCCTCCTCATCCTCCTCGTCCTCCAGTACAGTGCCTTGGCTGGCGACTTGTGAACCTGTCCTCTGCTGCTTAAACAAACCTCCCTCTGAGCCACTTCGAACAGACTGGCCCGAAAGTGTTAGAAACGAGCCCTCATCCTCCTCCTCCTCCTCCACCTGGGCCACCTCCTCTAACATCATTGCCCTAAGTGTTTTCTCAAGGAGACATAGAAGTGGTATTGTAACGCTGATAACAGTGTCATCGCCACTGGCCATGTTGGTGGAGTACTCGAAACAGCGCAGCAGGGCACACAGGTCTCGCATGGAGGCCCAATCATTGGTGGTGAAGTGGTGCTGTTCGGCAGTACGACTGACGCGAGCGTGCTGCAGCTGAAACTCCACTATGGCCTGCTGCTGCTCGCACAGTCTCTCCAGCATGTGCAAGGTGGAGTTCCACCGGGTGGGCACGCCGCATATGAGGCGGTGAGCGGGAAGGCCGAGTTCCGCTGTAGCGCAGACAGGCGAGCAGCGGCAGGATGTGAACGGCGGAAGCGCGCACAGACGGCCCGCACTTTATGCAGCAGCTCTGACATGTTGGGGTAGTGGTGAATGAACCTCTGCACCACCAAGTTCAGCACATGCGCCAGGCAAGGGATGTGCGTCAAACCGGCTAGTCCCAGAGCTGCCACGAGATTTCGCCCATTATCGCATACCACCAGGCCTGGCTTGAGGCCCACCGGCAGAAACCACTCGTCGGTCTGTTGTTCAATACCCCGCCACAACTCCTTTGCGCTGTGGGGCCTGTCCCCCAAACATATGAGTTTCAGAATGGCCTGCTGACGTTTACCCCGGGCTGTGCTGAAGTTGGTGGTGAAGGTGTGTGGCTGACCGGATGAGCTGGTGGAAGCAGTGGAGGAGGAAGCCGAGTAGGAGGAGGAGGCTACAGGAGGCAGAGAATGATGCCCTGCGATCCTAGGGGGCGGAAGGACGTGCGCCAAGGAACTGTCCGCCGGGGGCCCAGCCGCCACTACATTCATCCAGTGTGCAGTTAGTGAGATATAGCGTCCCTGGCCGTGCTTACTGGTCCACGTATCAGTGGTTAGGTGGACCTTGCCACAAATGGCGTTGCGCAGTGCACACTTGATTTTATCGGACACTTGCATGTGCAGGGAAGGCACGGCTGTCTTGGAGAAGTAGTGGCGGCTGGGAACCACATACTGCGGGACAGCCATGGCCATCAGCTGTTTGAAGCTGTCTGTGTCCACCAGCCGGAATGACAGCATTTCAAAGGCCAGCAGTTTAGAAATGCTGGCGTTCAGGCCAAGGGCCTCGAGGGTGACTCGGGGAATTTGCGCTTCCTCTCTAAGGTTTGAGATATTGAGAGCTGAACGCTGCTGTGTGATATAGTGGAGACGCTAGTTGACGGTGGCGGTGGTGGTGGTGTCGGTGGCACATCCTCTGTTTGCTGCTCGGCAGGTGGCAACATTCCTCTCGAGGCGGAAGCCGAGGCAGCAGCGGTAGAGGGAGCAGGGGAGCCTCAGCGAGTGCCTGGTTTTTAAGGTGTGTACCCCACTGCAGTTCATGCTTTGCATGTAGATGCCTGGTCATGCAGGTTGTGCTGAGGTTCAGAACGTTAATGCCTCGCCTCAGGCTCTGATGGCAGAGCGTGCAAGTCACTCGGGTCTTGTCGGTAGGACATTGTTTAAAGAAGTGCCATGCCAGGGAACTCTTTGAAGCTGCCTTTGTGGGGCTGGGTCCCTGTTGGCGATGTCCAGTAGCAGGCGAACTCTGGGGCGGCGGCTCGTCTGCTTTGGCCCCTGCTCCCTCTTTGGCTTCGCTGTTGTCTCGGTCTCACCACTACCTCTTCCTCTGAACTGTGAAAGTCATCGCCACGACCTTCAGTCCATGTGGGGTCTAAGACCTCATCGTCCTCTGCATCGTCTTCCACCCAGTCTCCTCCCTGACCTCCTCCTGTTCAGTCTGCACACTGCAAAAGACGCGGCAGTGGGCACCTGTGTTTCGTCATCATCAGAGACGTCGGTGACTCCGATGAGGTGGTATTCCCATGTCCTCTTCATCTGGAGACATAAGTGGTTGTGCGTCAGTGCATGGTATGTCTTCCTCCACTGGGGAAGGGCTAGGTGGACGCCCCTGGGAAACCCTGGAAGCAGAGTCTTCAAACAGAAGAAGAGACTGCTGCATAACTTGTGGCTCAGACCGTTTCCCTGATATGCTTGGGGGTGATGTGACAGACTGATGGGCTTGGTTTTCAGGTGCCACCTGTGCGCTTTCCGCAGAAGACTGGGTGGAAGACCATGTGGTGAACGTGCTGGAAGCACTGTCGGCCACCCAATCGATTAATGCCTGTACCTGCTCAGGCCTTACCATCCTAAGAGCGGCATTGGGCCCCACGAGATATTGCGGTACATTCTGCCGGCTAGTTGAGGGAGTTCGCTCCCTACTGTGTGCGCCTGAGCCGAACGGCCACGTCCTCTACCAGCAACAGAGGCTCCACGGACACCACCACGACCGCGCCCTCGTCCCTTAATAGTATTTTTCTTCATTGTTGCGATTCAACTCGCACCACAATGAAATATATTATTTTTTATAAGCAAAATCCCCTCACTGGAATACTTTCAGTCTTTTGACTGTATGGATTACAGATGGAATGACTGTTATATGTGAGTACCGCTTTCTTTGACAGATTCTAGTATGGGTACATATATGTTTTCCCAACCCCAGCACATTAGTTTGCTAATTCCAGATGTATGAAACGCAGGCCTAACTGTATCTAGTATATTGAACGCCAGATAAACTAACTTGGCCTTTTTAAATAAAAAAATTCCCTCACTGGAATACTTTCAGTCTTTTGACTGTATGGATTACAGATGGAATGACTGTTATATGTGAGTACCGCTTTCTTTGACAGATTCTAGTATGGGTACATATATGTTTTCCCAACCCCAGCACATTAGTTTGCTAATTCCAGATGTATGAAACGCAGGCCTAACTGTATCTAGTATATTGAACGCCAGATAAACTAACTTGGCCTTTTTAAATAAAAAAATTCCCTCACTGGAATACTTTCAGTCTTTTGACTGTATGGATTACAGATGGAATGACTGTTATATGTGAGTACCGCTTTCTTTGACAGATTCTAGTATGGGTACATATATGTTTTCCCAACCCCAGCACATTAGTTTGCTAATTCCAGATGTATGAAACGCAGGCCTAACTGTATCTAGTATATTGAACGCCAGATAAACTAACTTGGCCTTTTTAAATAAAAAATTCCCTCACTGGAATACTTTCAGTCTTTTGACTGTATGGATTACAGATGGAATGACTGTTATATGTGAGTACCGCTTTCTTTGACAGATTCTAGTATGGGTACATATATGTTTTCCCAACCCCAGCACATTAGTTTGCTAATTCCAGATGTATGAAACGCAGGCCTAACTGTATCTAGTATATTGAACGCCAGATAAACTAACTTGGCCTTTTTAAATAAAAAAATTCCCTCACTGGAATACTTTCAGTCTTTTGACTGTATGGATTACAGATGGAATGACTGTTATATGTGAGTACCGCTTTCTTTGACAGATTCTAGTATGGGTACATATATGTTTTCCCAACCCCAGCACATTAGTTTGCTAATTCCAGATGTATGAAACGCAGGCCTAACTGTATCTAGTATATTGAACGCCAGATAAACTAACTTGGCCTTTTTTAAATAAAAAAATTCCCTCACTGGAATACTTTCAGTCTTTTGACTGTATGGATTACAGATGGAATGACTGTTATATGTGAGTACCGCTTTCTTTGACAGATTCTAGTATGGGTACATATATGTTTTCCCAACCCCAGCACATTAGTTTGCTAATTCCAGATGTATGAAACGCAGGCCTAACTGTATCTAGTATATTGAACGCCAGATAAACTAACTTGGCCTTTTTAAATAAAAAAATTCCCTCACTGGAATACTTTCAGTCTTTTGACTGTATGGATTACAGATGGAATGACTGTTATATGTGAGTACCGCTTTCTTTGACAGATTCTAGTATGGGTACATATATGTTTTCCCAACCCCAGCACATTAGTTTGCTAATTCCAGATGTATGAAACGCAGGCCTAACTGTATCTAGTATATTGAACGCCAGATAAACTAACTTGGCCTTTTTAAATAAAAAAATTCCCTCACTGGAATACTTTCAGTCTTTTGACTGTATGGATTACAGATGGAATGACTGTTATATGTGAGTACCGCTTTCTTTGACAGATTCTAGTATGGGTACATATATGTTTTCCCAACCCCAGCACATTAGTTTGCTAATTCCAGATGTATGAAACGCAGGCCTAACTGTATCTAGTATATTGAACGCCAGATAAACTAACTTGGCCTTTTTAAATAAAAAAATTCCCTCACTGGAATACTTTCAGTCTTTTGACTGTATGGATTACAGATGGAATGACTGTTATATGTGAGTACCGCTTTCTTTGACAGATTCTAGTATGGGTACATATATGTTTTCCCAACCCCAGCACATTAGTTTGCTAATTCCAGATGTATGAAACGCAGGCCTAACTGTATCTAGTATATTGAACGCCAGATAAACTAACTTGGCCTTTTTAAATAAAAAAATTCCCTCACTGGAATACTTTCAGTCTTTTGACTGTATGGATTACAGATGGAATGACTGTTATATGTGAGTACCGCTTTCTTGACAGATTCTAGTATGGGTACATATATGTTTTCCCAACCCCAGCACATTAGTTTGCTAATTCCAGATGTATGAAACGCAGGCCTAACTGTATCTAGTATATTGAACGCCAGATAAACTAACTTGGCCTTTTTAAATAAAAAAATTCCCTCACTGGAATACTTTCAGTCTTTTGACTGTATGGATTACAGATGGAATGACTGTTATATGTGAGTACCGCTTTCTTTGACAGATTCTAGTATGGGTACATATATGTTTTCCCAACCCCAGCACATTAGTTTGCTAATTCCAGATGTATGAAACGCAGGCCTAACTGTATCTAGTATATTGAACGCCAGATAAACTAACTTGGCCTTTTTAAATAAAAAAATTCCCTCACTGGAATACTTTCAGTCTTTTGACTGTATGGATTACAGATGGAATGACTGTTATATGTGAGTACCGCTTTCTTTGACAGATTCTAGTATGGGTACATATATGTTTTCCCAACCCCAGCACATTAGTTTGCTAATTCCAGATGTATGAAACGCAGGCCTAACTGTATCTAGTATATTGAACGCCAGATAAACTAACTTGGCCTTTTTAAATAAAAAAATTCCCTCACTGGAATACTTTCAGTCTTTTGACTGTATGGATTACAGATGGAATGACTGTTATATGTGAGTACCGCTTTCTTTGACAGATTCTAGTATGGGTACATATATGTTTTCCCAACCCCAGCACATTAGTTTGCTAATTCCAGATGTATGAAACGCAGGCCTAACTGTATCTAGTATATTGAACGCCAGATAAACTAACTTGGCCTTTTTAAATAAAAAAATTCCCTCACTGGAATACTTTCAGTCTTTTGACTGTATGGATTACAGATGGAATGACTGTTATATGTGAGTACCGCTTTCTTTGACAGATTCTAGTATGGGTACATATATGTTTTCCCAACCCCAGCACATTAGTTTGCTAATTCCAGATGTATGAAACGCAGGCCTAACTGTATCTAGTATATTGAACGCCAGATAAACTAACTTGGCCTTTTTTAAATAAAAAAATTCCCTCACTGGAATACTTTCAGTCTTTTGACTGTATGGATTACAGATGGAATGACTGTTATATGTGAGTACCGCTTTCTTTGACAGATTCTAGTATGGGTACATATATGTTTTCCCAACCCCAGCACATTAGTTTGCTAATTCCAGATGTATGAAACGCAGGCCTAACTGTATCTAGTATATTGAACGCCAGATAAACTAACTTGGCCTTTTTAAATAAAAAATTCCCTCACTGGAATACTTTCAGTCTTTTGACTGTATGGATTACAGATGGAATGACTGTTATATGTGAGTACCGCTTTCTTTGACAGATTCTAGTATGGGTACATATATGTTTTCCCAACCCCAGCACATTAGTTTGCTAATTCCAGATGTATGAAACGCAGGCCTAACTGTATCTAGTATATTGAACGCCAGATAAACTAACTTGGCCTTTTTAAATAAAAAAATTCCCTCACTGGAATACTTTCAGTCTTTTGACTGTATGGATTACAGATGGAATGACTGTTATATGTGAGTACCGCTTTCTTTGACAGATTCTAGTATGGGTACATATATGTTTTCCCAACCCCAGCACATTAGTTTGCTAATTCCAGATGTATGAAACGCAGGCCTAACTGTATCTAGTATATTGAACGCCAGATAAACTAACTTGGCCTTTTTAAATAAAAAAATTCCCTCACTGGAATACTTTCAGTCTTTTGACTGTATGGATTACAGATGGAATGACTGTTATATGTGAGTACCGCTTTCTTTGACAGATTCTAGTATGGGTACATATATGTTTTCCCAACCCCAGCACATTAATTTGCTAATTCCAGATGTATGAAACGCAGGCCTAACTGTATCTAGTATATTGAACGCCAGATAAACTAACTTGGCCTTTTTTAAATAAAAAAATTCCCTCACTGGAATACTTTCAGTCTTTTGACTGTATGGATTACAGATGGAATGACTGTTATATGTGAGTACCGCTTTCTTTGACAGATTCTAGTATGGGTACATATATGTTTTCCCAACCCCAGCACATTAGTTTGCTAATTCCAGATGTATGAAACGCAGGCCTAACTGTATCTAGTATATTGAACGCCAGATAAACTAACTTGGCCTTTTTTAAATAAAAAAATTCCCTCACTGGAATACTTTCAGTCTTTTTGACTGTATGGATTACAGATGGAATGACTGTTATATGTGAGTACCGCTTCCTTTGACAGATTCTAGTATGGGTACATATATGTTTTCCCAACCCCAGCACATTAGTTTGCTAATTCCAGATGTATGAAACGCAGGCCTAACTGTATCTAGTATATTGAACGCCAGATAAACTAACTTGGCCTTTTTAAATAAAAAAATTCCCTCACTGGAATACTTTCAGTCTTTTGACTGTATGGATTACAGATGGAATGACTGTTATATGTGAGTACCGCTTTCTTTGACAGATTCTAGTATGGGTACATATATGTTTTCCCAACCCCAGCACATTAGTTTGCTAATTCCAGATGTATGAAACGCAGGCCTAACTGTATCTAGTATATTGAACGCCAGATAAACTAACTTGGCCTTTTTAAACAAAAAATTCCCTCACTGGAATACTTTCAGTCTTTTGACTGTATGGATTACAGATGGAATGACTGTTATATGTGAGTACCGCTTTCTTTGACAGATTCTAGTATGGGTACATATATGTTTTCCCAACCCCAGCACATTAGTTTGCTAATTCCAGATGTATGAAACGCAGGCCTAACTGTATCTAGTATATTGAACGCCAGATAAACTAACTTGGCCTTTTTAAATAAAATAAATTCCCTCACTGGAATACTTTCAGTCTTTTGACTGTATGGATTACAGATGGAATGACTGTTATATGTGAGTACCGCTTTCTTTGACAGATTCTAGTATGGGTACATATATGTTTTCCCAACCCCAGCACATTAGTTTGCTAATTCCAGATGTATGAAACGCAGGCCTAACTGTATCTAGTATATTGAACGCCAGATAAACTAACTTGGCCTTTTTAAATAAAAAAATTCCCTCACTGGAATACTTTCAGTCTTTTGACTGTATGGATTACAGATGGAATGACTGTTATATGTGAGTACCGCTTTCTTTGACAGATTCTAGTATGGGTACATATATGTTTTCCCAACCCCAGCACATTAATTTGCTAATTCCAGATGTATGAAACGCAGGGCCTAACTGTATCTAGTATATTGAACGCCAGATAAACTAACTTGGCCTTTTTAAATAAAAAAATTCCCTCACTGGAATACTTTCAGTCTTTTGACTGTATGGATTACAGATGGAATGACTGTTATATGTGAGTACCGCTTTCTTTGACAGATTCTAGTATGGGTACATATATGTTTTCCCAACCCCAGCACATTAGTTTGCTAATTCCAGATGTATGAAACGCAGGCCTAACTGTATCTAGTATATTGAACGCCAGATAAACTAACTTGGCCTTTTTAAATAAAAAAATTCCCTCACTGGAATACTTTCAGTCTTTTGACTGTATGGATTACAGATGGAATGACTGTTATATGTGAGTACCGCTTTCTTTGACAGATTCTAGTATGGGTACATATATGTTTTCCCAACCCCAGCACATTAGTTTGCTAATTCCAGATGTATGAAACGCAGGCCTAACTGTATCTAGTATATTGAACGCCAGATAAACTAACTTGGCCTTTTTAAATAAAAAAATTCCCTCACTGGAATACTTTCAGTCTTTTGACTGTATGGATTACAGATGGAATGACTGTTATATGTGAGTACCGCTTTCTTTGACAGATTCTAGTATGGGTACATATATGTTTTCCCAACCCCAGCACATTAGTTTGCTAATTCCAGATGTATGAAACGCAGGCCTAACTGTATCTAGTATATTGAACGCCAGATAAACTAACTTGGCCTTTTTAAATAAAAAAATTCCCTCACTGGAATACTTTCAGTCTTTTGACTGTATGGATTACAGATGGAATGACTGTTATATGTGAGTACCGCTTTCTTTGACAGATTCTAGTATGGGTACATATATGTTTTCCCAACCCCAGCACATTAGTTTGCTAATTCCAGATGTATGAAACGCAGGCCTAACTGTATCTAGTATATTGAACGCCAGATAAACTAACTTGGCCTTTTTAAATAAAAAAATTCCCTCACTGGAATACTTTCAGTCTTTTGACTGTATGGATTACAGATGGAATGACTGTTATATGTGAGTACCGCTTTCTTTGACAGATTCTAGTATGGGTACATATATGTTTTCCCAACCCCAGCACATTAGTTTGCTAATTCCAGATGTATGAAACGCAGGCCTAACTGTATCTAGTATATTGAACGCCAGATAAACTAACTTGGCCTTTTTTAAATAAAAAAATTCCCTCACTGGAATACTTTCAGTCTTTTGACTGTATGGATTACAGATGGAATGACTGTTATATGTGAGTACCGCTTTCTTTGACAGATTCTAGTATGGGTACATATATGTTTTCCCAACCCCAGCACATTAATTTGCTAATTCCAGATGTATGAAACGCAGGCCTAACTGTATCTAGTATATTGAACGCCAGATAAACTAACTTGGCCTTTTTAAATAAAAAAATTCCCTCACTGGAATACTTTCAGTCTTTTGACTGTATGGATTACAGATGGAATGACTGTTATATGTGAGTACCGCTTTCTTTGACAGATTCTAGTATGGGTACATATATGTTTTCCCAACCCCAGCACATTAGTTTGCTAATTCCAGATGTATGAAACGCAGGCCCAACTGTATCTAGTATATTGAACGCCAGATAAACTAACTTGGCCTTTTTAAATAAAAAAAATTCCCTCACTGGAATACTTTCAGTCTTTTGACTGTATGGATTACAGATGGAATGACTGTTATATGTGAGTACCGCTTTCTTTGACAGATTCTAGTATGGGTACATATATGTTTTCCCAACCCCAGCACATTAGTTTGCTAATTCCAGATGTATGAAACGCAGGCCTAACTGTATCTAGTATATTGAACGCCAGATAAACTAACTTGGCCTTTTTAAATAAAAAAATTCCCTCACTGGAATACTTTCAGTCTTTTGACTGTATGGATTACAGATGGAATGACTGTTATATGTGAGTACCGCTTTCTTTGACAGATTCTAGTATGGGTACATATATGTTTTCCCAACCCCAGCACATTAGTTTGCTAATTCCAGATGTATGAAACGCAGGCCTAACTGTATCTAGTATATTGAACGCCAGATAAACTAACTTGGCCTTTTTAAATAAAAAAATTCCCTCACTGGAATACTTTCAGTCTTTTGACTGTATGGATTACAGATGGAATGACTGTTATATGTGAGTACCGCTTTCTTTGACAGATTCTAGTATGGGTACATATATGTTTTCCCAACCCCAGCACATTAGTTTGCTAATTCCAGATGTATGAAACGCAGGCCTAACTGTATCTAGTATATTGAACGCCAGATAAACTAACTTGGCCTTTTTAAATAAAAAAATTCCCTCACTGGAATACTTTCAGTCTTTTGACTGTATGGATTACAGATGGAATGACTGTTATATGTGAGTACCGCTTTCTTTGACAGATTCTAGTATGGGTACATATATGTTTTCCCAACCCCAGCACATTAATTTGCTAATTCCAGATGTATGAAACGCAGGCCTAACTGTATCTAGTATATTGAACGCCAGATAAACTAACTTGGCCTTTTTTAAATAAAAAAATTCCCTCACTGGAATACTTTCAGTCTTTTGACTGTATGGATTACAGATGGAATGACTGTTATATGTGAGTACCGCTTTCTTTGACAGATTCTAGTATGGGTACATATATGTTTTCCCAACCCCAGCACATTAGTTTGCTAATTCCAGATGTATGAAACGCAGGCCTAACTGTATCTAGTATATTGAACGCCAGATAAACTAACTTGGCCTTTTTAAATAAAAAAATTCCCTCACTGGAATACTTTCAGTCTTTTGACTGTATGGATTACAGATGGAATGACTGTTATATGTGAGTACCGCTTTCTTTGACAGATTCTAGTATGGGTACATATATGTTTTCCCAACCCCAGCACATTAGTTTGCTAATTCCAGATGTATGAAACGCAGGCCTAACTGTATCTAGTATATTGAACGCCAGATAAACTAACTTGGCCTTTTTAAATAAAAAAATTCCCTCACTGGAATACTTTCAGTCTTTTGACTGTATGGATTACAGATGGAATGACTGTTACATGTGAGTACCGCTTTCTTTGACAGATTCTAGTATGGGTACATATATATTTTCCCAACCTGGGAGATTAGTTTGCTAATTCCAGATGTATGAAACGCAGGCCCAACTGTATATAGTATATTGAAAGCCAGATAAACTAACTTGGCCTTTTTAAATAAAAAAATTCCCTCACTGGAATACTTTCAGTCTTTTGACTGTATGGATTACAGATGGAATGACTGTTACATGTGAGTACCGCTTTCTTTGACAGATTCTAGTATGGGTACATATATGTTTTCCCAACCCCAGCACATTAGTTTGCTAATTCCAGATGTATGAAACGCAGGCCTAACTGTATCTAGTATATTGAACGCCAGATAAACTAACTTGGCCTTTTTAAATAAAAAAATTCCCTCACTGGAATACTTTCAGTCTTTTGACTGTATGGATTACAGATGGAATGACTGTTATATGTGAGTACCGCTTTCTTTGACAGATTCTAGTATGGGTACATATATGTTTTCCCAACCCCAGCACATTAGTTTGCTAATTCCAGATGTATGAAACGCAGGCCTAACTGTATCTAGTATATTGAACGCCAGATAAACTAACTTGGCCTTTTTAAATAAAAAAATTCCCTCACTGGAATACTTTCAGTCTTTTGACTGTATGGATTACAGATGGAATGACTGTTATATGTGAGTACCGCTTTCTTTGACAGATTCTAGTATGGGTACATATATGTTTTCCCAACCCCAGCACATTAGTTTGCTAATTCCAGATGTATGAAACGCAGGCCTAACTGTATCTAGTATATTGAACGCCAGATAAACTAACTTGGCCTTTTTTAAATAAAAAAATTCCCTCACTGGAATACTTTCAGTCTTTTGACTGTATGGATTACAGATGGAATGACTGTTACATGTGAGTACCGCTTTCTTTGACAGATTCTAGTATGGGTACATATATATTTTCCCAACCTGGGAGATTAGTTTGCTAATTCCAGATGTATGAAACGCAGGCCCAACTGTATATAGTATATTGAAAGCCAGATAAACTAACTTGGCCTTTTTAAATAAAAAAATTCCCTCACTGGAATACTTTCAGTCTTTTGACTGTATGGATTACAGATGGAATGACTGTTACATGTGAGTACCGCTTTCTTTGACAGATTCTAGTATGGGTACATATATGTTTTCCCAACCCCAGCACATTAGTTTGCTAATTCCAGATGTATGAAACGCAGGCCTAACTGTATCTAGTATATTGAACGCCAGATAAACTAACTTGGCCTTTTTAAATAAAAAAATCCCTCACTGGAATACTTTCAGTCTTTTGACTGTATGGATTACAGATGGAATGACTGTTATATGTGAGTACCGCTTTCTTTGACAGATTCTAGTATGGGTACATATATGTTTTCCCAACCCCAGCACATTAATTTGCTAATTCCAGATGTATGAAACGCAGGCCTAACTGTATCTAGTATATTGAACGCCAGATAAACTAACTTGGCCTTTTTTAAATAAAAAAAATTCCCTCACTGGAATACTTTCAGTCTTTTGACTGTATGGATTACAGATGGAATGACTGTTATATGTGAGTACCGCTTTCTTTGACAGATTCTAGTATGGGTACATATATGTTTTCCCAACCCCAGCACATTAATTTGCTAATTCCAGATGTATGAAACGCAGGCCTAACTGTATCTAGTATATTGAACGCCAGATAAACTAACTTGGCCTTTTTAAATAAAAAAAATTCCCTCACTGGAATACTTTCAGTCTTTTGACTGTATGGATTACAGGTGGACTGGTATTAGTAGGGGTGACACAAGCACACCCAAGTCCCTGATGTAGGATTTCTATGGCACAGACCACTATTACAAGTGATTAATGGACGTTGGGAGAGATTGTGCTGCAGCACTAGTCCCAAGATGGCCGCCGCCTATCAGCCCAGTAACATGTGCCACAAAATGGTCTGCACAACCTTTAAAAAAAATAGCCTTGGACTGTGCTGCTAAATCGCTATTGGTCTGAATCCCAGGTGTAGATGTCTGACTTGTTTGGAGCTTTGGAATGCACACTGTGGCAGCTTCTGCTGCAGCACTACAAGTCGCAAAATGGCGGCCGGCGGTCAGCCCAGGTACATGTGGATGGAAAAATCACTCTGGCCACTCTAAAAATAGCCAATCCCTATCAAAAAGCAGCTCAGCTGCAGTTGTTCAGATGAATCACAGGTGGAGGAGAGAAATTTGCTTCCAGTTATTCAATTATCCCTGCCTATTCTCGCCCTAGCATCAGCTGCGTCTATCCCTGTTCTATTCACATCGGGAGTGAGCACGTCCCGACGTGCGCACAAGCTTATAAAGAGGCTGAGTCACATGCTGCACTCGGCCAATCACAGCCTTGCCAATAGTAGGCATGGCTGCGATGGCATCTTAGGGCAAGTAGTATGATGCATGTTGATTGGCTGCTTTGCAGCCTTTCAAAATGCGCCTAAATACATGCCGAACGACGAACCCGAACCCGAACTTTTTTGAAAATGTCCGGGTTCGGGTCCGGGTCCCGGACACCCCAAAATTCGGTACGAACCCGAACGATGCTCGAACTGTTCGCTCAACACTAAAAATGAGACCAAACTGTTTATCAGGCCCACTTCCGAGCTAGTCCTACTGTTATCTGATGAGGACTCTAATAGTGACATCGGCTGATGTCAAGCAAGGAGTGTACTGTCTTCTCTTCAGATTCCATTGCATAGTTTTCTGTTAATATGTATTCTATGTGTGCCTGCAGCACCACCTAGTGACCTTTCGCTGTAAGCACACTCCTGTTTGTTAAAGTCATGAATATTAATTAGGTGACACAACTTCCTGCTTCCAGGGCTTTGTGGGAAAGAGACTGGAGCCTGCTGCCATTTTCCTTCACCTCATGGAAGGAGCAGCTGCACATTATGTGCCTCTTTACTCAAGCATCATCGGTAAGGGATTAATTAATGTTTTCCTATAAGCTTTGTGTACATGTATCCTGTACATTCAGTCCTTTGTATGTTCTCTTTTAAAAAGTTTACCTTATCTACTGCCGGTTAAGAAAACCACAGATTACAGATACAAGTCTCAATTTATTAACTAGTAGAATGGTGATATCTGCCTGTTGAACTGCATATAGACCCCGGGGCTACATGTTGTGAGAACAGGAAACAGGCCAATCCCCCATCAGCCCACAAGCACAGTATCATGGGGTCAGTGGGCCTAACCATCTCAATCAAAACCTCGGGTGCTCGGGCACTCGGGCTGAACACATCGGGATGCTCAGGTGCTCTACCGAGAACCTGAGTATAATGGAAATCAATTGGAGAACCCGAGCATTAAACCAGGCACCCCCTGCTCTGAAGAGCACTATATAGTACTATATATTCAAATTCACAGGTTCAGCTCACCTGCAGGCCCTTCTAATTGCGAATTTATTGTGAATTTATCATGAATATCTGCACTTAGCAACATCCCTAGCAACTAATAGGAAAATTGCCTACCACTCAGTGTTGATCGTGAACATTCTAATCACAAATTTTTATCGCAAAGATATTACATTGCCGATTTTTGCAATCAAGTAAATAATGACTGGAGATTACTGATTCTCGAATTTGAGAACTTATGGCGAATATTCGGCCAAAAATTCGAAAAATATCGCTAATTAGAATATTGCCTATCCGCTTATCACTAGCTGGGAACAATGTTGTCCGAGTAGTACGACACTTTTACAGACGGACAATAATACGTACAAAACCAAAGATAAAATAGATTTCAGAGGAAAAATTGTTAGGAAGCATTCTTTCCTGTATATTTACTTGTATATAAAGTGCAAGTGCTGCCAAAAACTACAAGCAAGAGGCACTCCGACACAACCTGTATATCACATAAAGGAGGGCCTCATTCGCATTGTGGTACAATTGTTCATGTAGTGGGACTCCAACACTCATAAAGCCTATGCACTAGATGAAAGGGCTGCCAAAAATTACAAGGAATCGGCACTCCAATACAGTCTTTATTACACATAAAGGAGGTTATCATACACACCTTTGAAAAATTATGATTGATGGCCTGCTGTTGACCCTCAAAAACATTTAGAGCAAGGGCCTGCTGATCTGACCCTCTAAAACATTAGGGGTGAGGGTCTGCTGCTGAGCTGACCAAAGAAGAAATTATGGTTGAGGGCCAGCTGCTGAGCTGACCCTCTAAAAAATTGTATACGAGTGCCTATAGATGAGTTGACCCTGTAAAAGATTGCAGATGAGGGCCTGCAGGTGAGCTGACCCTCTAAAGTATTATATGCAAGGGCCTGCAGGTGAGCTTACCCTGTAAAACATTTTTATTGAGGGCCTGCAAGTGAGCTGACCCTGGAAAAGATTGTAGGTGAGGGCCTGCTGGTGAGCTGACCCTGTAAAACATTATATGCGAGTGCCTGCAGGTGAGCTGACACTGTAAAAGATTGTAGGTGAGGGCCTACAGGTGAGCTGACACTAAAAAAGATTGTAGGTGAGGGCCTGCTAGTGAGCTGACCCTGTAAAACATTATATGCGAGAGCCTGCAGGTGAGCTGACCCTCTAAAACATTATATGCGAGGGCCTGCAGGTGAGCTGACCCTGTAAAAAATTATATGTGAGCACCTGCAGGCGAGCTGACCCTGTAAAAGATTACAGGTGAGGGCCTGCTGGTGAGCTGACTCTGTAAAACATTATATGCGAGGGCCTGCAGGTGAGCTGACACTGTAAAAGATTGTAGGTGAGATCCTGCTAGTGAGCTGACCCTGTAAAACATTATATACGAGGGCCTGCAGGTGAGCTGAACCTGTAAAATATTTCATGCGAGGGCTTGAAGGTGAGCTGAACCTGTAAAACATTATATGCGAGGGCCTACAGGTGAGCTGACCCTGTAAAAAATTATATGCGAGCACCTGCAGGCGAGCTGACCCTGTAAAAGATTACAGGTGAGGGCCTGCTGTTGAGCTGACCCTGTAAAAGATTACAGGTGAGGGCCTGCTGGTGAGCTGACTCTGTAAAACATTATATGCGAGGGCCTGCAGGTGAGCTGACCCTGAAAAAGATTGTAGGTGAGATCCTGCTAGTGAGCTGACCCTGTAAAACATTATATACGAGGGCCTGCAGGTGAGCTGAACCTGTAAAATATTTCATGCGAGGGCTTGAAGGTGAGCTGAACCTGTAAAACATTATATGCGAGGGCCTACAGGTGAGCTGACCCTGTAAAAAATTATATGCGAGCACCTGCAGGCGAGCTGACCCTGTAAAAGATTACAGGTGAGGGCCTGCTGTTGAGCTGACCCTGTAAAACATTATATGCGAGGGCCTGCAGGTGAGCTGACACTGTAAAAGATTGTAAGTGAGGGTCTACAGGTGAGCTGACCCTGAAAAAGATTGTAGGTGAGGGCCTGCTAGTGAGCTAACCCTATAAAACATTATATACGAGGGCCTGCAGGTGAGCTGAACCTGTAAAACATTTCATGCGAGGGCTTGCAGGTGATCTGAACCTGTAAAACATTACATGCGAGGGCCTGCAGTGAGCTGATCCTGTAACAGATTATAGGTGAGGGCCTCAAGGTGAGCTGACCCTCTGAAACATTATATGCGAGGGCCTGCCGGGGAGCTGGCCCTTTAAAAGGTTAAAGGTGAGGGCTAGCAGGTGAGCTGCCCTGCAAAACATTATATGCGAGGGCCTGCAGGTGAGCTGACCCTGTAAAAAATTATATGCGAGCACCTGCAGGCGAGCTGACCCTGTAAAAGATTACAGGTGAGGGCCTGCTGGTGAGCTGACCCGGTAAAACATTATATGCGAGGGCCTGCAGGTGAGCTGACCCTGAAAAAGATTGTAGGTGAGGGCCTGCTAGTGAGCTGACCCTGTAAAACATTATATGCGAGGGCCTGCAGGTGAGCTGAACCTGTAAAACATTTCATGCGAGGGCTTGCAGGTGATCTGAACCTGTAAAACATTACATGCGAGGGCCTGCAGTGAGCTGATCCTGTAACAGATTGTAGGTGAGGGCCTGAAGGTGAGCTGACCCTCTGAAACATTATATGCGAGGGCCTGCCGGGGAGCTGGCCCTTTAAAAGGTTAAAGGTGAGGGCTAGCAGGTGAGCTGCCCTGCAAAACATTATATGCGAGGGCCTGCAGGTGAGCTGACCCTGTAAAATATTATATGCAAGGGCCTGCAGGTGAGCTGACCCTCTAAAACATTATATGCGAGGGCCTGCCGGTGGGCTGACCCTGTAAAAGATTGTAGGTGAGGACCTGTTGGTGAGCTGACCCTGTAAAAGTTTGTAGGTGAGGGCCTGCTAGTGAGCTGACCCTGTAAAACATTATATGCGAGGGCCTGCAGGTGAGCTGACCATCTAAAACATTGTGGGCGATGGCCTGCTGCCGCTTGGTTGAGTCTAGATAACTTCTGGGTGATCGCACATCCCGAGACGTCGACGATCCATTTAGATGTCTGCCCTATCATCTTTAGATGATACCTGAGGTCACCATTGTAGGTGCAGAAAGTAACTGGGAATCAGGGTTGAGTCCGGAGAGGGAGCCTGAGAAACGGCTACCACATCCAAGGAAGGCAGCAGGCGTGCCAATTACCCACTCCCGACTCGGGGAGATAGTGACGATGAATTACAATACAGGACTCTTAAGAGGCATTGTTATTGGAATGAGTACCATATTAAATCCTTTAACTGCGTTGGTCAGGGCATGTGTGATGTTACAGAACAGATGTTTGTGTAAGGCAGGCACGGCTCACCTTGAAAAATAGTGGCGGCAGGGGACTGCGTAACGCGGGACGGCCGCCGACATCAGGCTGCATAAGTCCTCAGAATCCACAAGCCTAAATGGCAACATTTCTAGGGCTAGAAAATTGGAAAGCTACACATTTAGTGCAATGGGCTGAGGGTGGGTGGCTGGGTATTTGCGCTTGCGTTCAGTTGCCTGGGGTAAGGACATTTGGAAGCTGTGCTGGGACAGGGAAGTGGATGTGGTCGCTGATGGTGCTTGTGAAGGTCTAGGTGCAGGGCGGAAGGCATCCGGGCCTTGCGCCTTCGACAGGGGATTGGCCAGCAGCACGTAACATGGGGGAAGAGGAGGCATTGGTGTGACCCGCAGACACAGATTGTGGACCCGGGCGTTTATCCCACTTATTAGGGTGCTTGGATGCCATGTGAAGAATTATGCTGGTGGTGGTGAGGTTGGTAGTGTTCACGCCCCGTTTGATTTTGGTACGTCACAGGTTGCAAACTACTATTCTTTTGTCGTATACACTTTCCTCAAAAAATTTCTACACTGCGGAACACCTACCCCTTGACAAGGGAAATTTCTGCATGGGGATGCTCCGTGTAACAGTTGCGGGCCTGTTTAGTGTGGCCCGCCTTCTCCCTTTTGCCACCCCACTGCCTCTTCCAACCTGTTGTGGTGCTGCAGATCTCTCCCCCTCTTTACTGCTGTCCTCACTGGGCTTTCAACCTTCCCAGGTTGGGTGAGTGACTTCATCGTCCACCACCTCCTCTTCCACTTCCTCACTCTGCTCATCCTCCTGACTTGTTGACCTAACCACAACCTCAGTGATTGACAACTGTGTCTCATCTGCTTCATCAACCTCTTGAGACAGTAATTGCCGTTGACTTATTGGCAACTGTGTCTCATCATCATCTACCTCAATAAACAGTAATTGCCCACCGTCATCTTCTTGTGACTGTGGATGCTCAAGAGTTTGAGAATCAGGGCACAAGATCTGTCCCTCTTCAAGATTGCTTGGCGAGAGGGCCAAATGAAGGAATGGCAATGAAAAGAGGTCCTCGGAATATCCGAGTGTGGGATCACTTGTTTGGCCAGATCCTATGGTGGGAGGAAGGAGGATCAGGGTGAGGATTGTGTTGACCAGACTCCTGGCTACTGAGACCGGACTTGGTGGAAGACAGGGTGGTGCTTAACCGACTGGAAGCATTATCTGCTGCAATCCAACTGACCACCTGGTCGCACTGGTCGGACTTTAAGAGTGGTGTCCTGCGCCTCCCTGCAAACTGGGACATGAAGCTATATATCATGGATAATTGTTTTTCTTATGCTCTGGCAGCAGGCACAGTTGCAACGCGCCCAGGGCCATGGCGTCTGCGTGCAACATCAGCATATTGACCACGCCCCTTACTGCTTGCTTTCTTCATTTTAAATGTTTTATATGCTTAAAAGTATGTTGCACGTACAGTAGCGTAGGATTTGGAAGTGTATGCCCCAAAAAATTAAAAAAGGTATTAGGGATGTGGACACGTCACACTAGAGATATCCCGCAGAAAATGTCAATGCTGTCACCAGCGGCTAATAAAAAATTACAGGGAATGTCACAGGTATTTGGAATCATTATACAGGACAGGTACCACAGGTAATGTCTACAGAAAAAGTACACTGCATGTCACAGATAAAAAAAATTAAACACACACGTTACACTTTAGATGTTGGCCTGGTAATGTCACTCTAAGAAGCAAACATCGTCTATTGAAAAAGTACACTGTATGTCATAGATACATTTTTTAACCGCACACGTTACACTGGATATTATCCCCTGGTAATGTCACTGTCAGAAGCGGACACTGTCTATCGAAAAAGTAAACTGGATGTTACTGATATTTTTGGATGCGCACACTTTACACAGGAGATGTGACGCGGATAATTTAACTGTCTGCAGCGGATACCATCTACGGAAAAAGTGCACTGGATATCACTGATATTTTAGGGATGTGCACACTTTACACAGGAGATGTGGAGCGGATAATTTAACTGTCCGCAGAGGACACCGTCTTTTGAAAAAGTAAACTGGATGTCTCAGATTTTTTAGGGATGAGCACACTTTACACAGCAGATTTGGCGCGGATAATTTAACTGTCTGCAGCGGCCTATTAGATGCTATTACCGCAGGTTGCGCTATAAACCTATATTGCTGCTTTTACACACAATAGTCCTTAAAAAGACTTTTGGGTCTCTGAAAAGTTTTTCTAATATAAATCTTCCAATAACACTAACACTCCCTTCACTGTCTGTCCCTTCCTATGCTCGGCTCTCCCTGAATAATACTGAGCCGAACACGTGTCAACGGGTGCTATATAGCACCCGATGACAAGTTCTGGCCAGCCAATCACTCTAATGCCAGGAGCCAACATGGCTACGGCATTACAGTATGTGCCAGTACCTCCATATCTCCTCCATATCTCCAAATATCCTCCATATCTCCAGTGTTACAAAGCCAATAAACGTGCAGGGAGGAGACTCGAGCATTGCGCTCGAGCACATGCTATACTCGGCCAAGTGCCGCCATGTGCCGAGCATCGAGATGCTCGAGCCGAACTGGTGTTCGGCTGAGCATGCTCGTTCAACACGAGTATTTATACATACTAGTAACTTTATTACTTTGCAACTGAATATTAGCACCAAAGTTTATATTTTAATACAATATCAAGGAGCATTCACAATAGTAAATGTGGGCTAGTGTTTCTGACTACAATATCACATGAATCATGTGTTTATCAGCAGTTTTTGCTGTTGACACACTACACATATAACGTTCATAACTAGTGTTGAATGAATCAAAGCATCCAAAGCTGGATTCGGTCTGAAGTTTAGGAAAAATTCAATTTCACATAAATCTGAATTTCATTGTGCTTCGTGGTAAATAATCAGTTTTTCCTAAAATGGAAGCTGCGCATGTTACAAAGGGAAAGTAAGAGGCCCAGGAATGCGATATGACCCATAATGCCATGCCCTATTAAACCCTGATCCTGTATGGTCTCCGCCATTGTCCTGTGAGCTGAGCTTTGGGAGAGACGTGGCAAGTGCTTATGCGCTAGGGACAGTGTTACTGCAACAATCCAGTGGCCATGTTTGATCCATCCACCATGTTGGGCCATCTGGTCTTAACACTAATAATTTTAAAAGCAAAATCCCTTTAGGTTCATAGTAGCAAAGGATCCCGAACCTTATGGAAGGATCTACATGGTCATCCCTGTTGTGGTTCCTTCAGTTTTATTGCTTTGAGGAAGGTGTTCATGCCCCAATGTTGTGTACCGTCCTGATACCATCACACAGGAGGACAGGGTCTGCTGCATATATGCTCTGTCTCCCCCAACCCCCCCCCCCCCAGAAAGGTTAAATGTCACGATTGCGGTTATTGGTGCCATGCGTCTGTACTTTAAAACAGCAGACACCCAGTAGTGGGAAGAATATGATTAGGCAGAGTGCCCTGGGTATATGATTTATAGCTATTTGTGACAAATCCATTAGGAACAAATCATTTTCTTGGCAAACTTCTCTATTCATTCATTTATTCATTACCATAACTAGTGTTGAGTGAATCGAAGTAAAACAAATTGACTTTATCCGAATTTCAGGGATAATTTGATTAGTTACAAAGCCAAATTTCTTCGTGCTTCGTGGTAATGAATGAATCTTTCACAGAAAAAACTATATATAAACCATCCTGCACGATATGGTATTAATTGTGCGGATGTATATGGCTACATTTACAAAATCACAGAAAATAATGCACTATAAAAATAGATGAAAGCATGACATATGGACTAAGCCCTCACTCTTGATAAAAACTGAGACACTTGGTCAATACATTTTGATCAAAATACATCTAAGCCCACCTACCGGCAACAAGGTGGTCTCAGTTCAGGCGGGTTTCTATGCTAACCTATTCATGCTGTGGCGCATTTTTCAGGAGCACAGTCCCGGCACATATGGTGTGCTGCCCCTTGTTACCTCCATGTGCATCAGCAACCGGTGGGAGGAGAGAGACACACACCTATATGCAGCACCTTAATCAAGGTCACCTATTAGATAGGTGGGGCAAAAGTGCACTTGAATATCACTCCCAGTATAGGAGCGTATTTACACAGGAAGGTGCCACTCCTTCAAGACATGGGCTTAGTCCATATGTCATGATTGCATCTATTTTTATAGTGTATTATTTTCTGTGATTTTGTAAATGTAGCCATATACATCCGCACATTTAATACCATATTGTGCAGGATGGTTTATATATAGTTTTTTCTCTGATTTGTTTGATCTGTCTTGAAGGAGTGGCACCTTCCTGTGTGAATACGCTCCTATACTGGGAGTGATATTCAAGTGCACTTTTGCCCCACCTATCTAATAGGTGACCTTGATTAAGGTGGTACATATAGGTGTGTGTGTCTCTCCTCCCACCGGTTGCTGATGCACATGGAGGTAACAAGGGGCAGCACACCATATGTGCCAGGACTGTGCTCCTGAAAAATGCGCAACAGCATGAATAGGTTAGCATAGGAACCCGCCTGAACTGAGACCACCTTCTCATCGGTAGGTGGGCTTAGATGTATTTTGATAAAAATGTATTGACAAATTGTCTCAGTTTTTATCGAGAGCGAGGGCTTAGTCCATATGTCATGCTTGCATCTATTTTTATAGTGCATTATATTCTGTGATCTTTTAATGAATAAATCTTTCCTGAAATGTTATAAAAAAATTAAGAAATACATGCTCACCTCATTCATTTTCTCACGGAGTGGTTGTCGTGGCCTGACCGGGTAATGACATCACCGCATACCTCCAGCGTGATGACGTGGTCATGCCATAAAGTCAGCGTGCGCAAGATTTTGAAAGTTTTCTTCCATTAAGATGGCCGCGACAACCTCTCCGCGAGCAAATGGATAAGGTGAGTATGATTTTTTTTATTTTTAACCCCTGATTAGACCCTGAAAGACCTAAATGTGAGTGTCAGATGCCACGATCGGGGTTGAACGTGGCATCTGAGGGGCCATTCCCCATTATTGCGTCCGCTATATACAATGGAATGAGTTTCGTGACAAAGTAATTCATCATAAATCGAATTTCTGTGTGAACTTTGGCGACTTCAGCCCCACAAAGGACAGATACTGCCTACTATGATGTTCTCTTACATTCAGGAATACTGTACGCAGTCCTCAAGCCCAAAATTCTGTGCCTGCATCTAAAAGTCTTAGCAGAGGGTTCTGACCAGTGATCTGTGTGAGCTCCTGATGTTTATAAAGTCCCAATAATTAATCATCTGCTACTAAATGAGACATGATGTTTCCCAGTCCTCCCTCCATTTTGTAGACCACCCTGTCACTGTTTCATATGTGTTTAGGGCATAGGTCAGCGCTCTGTAATATGATACCACAGTGAGACTGATATCATTGCATGCCTAATTGTTGACATTTTTCTGTGAGTGCAGAGTTTCTGAACAGTTCCAGATAAAACAACAGTAAAGTATAGAAGGAAAGAACTGATATTTCTTTATCAAGAGATGTCACAAAGTTTATTACCTTTACATGCACTATTCACAGGATGAGCAGGATATAGTACATAGCTTGTTATTTTGTTGGTTGCTTTAGAGTAGATGATAATTAATGTGTCTGTAAAAAAGGAAACTCATGTTTTATGTACAATTTCATCAAAATCATTCTACAGGGTGGGCCATTTATATGGATACACCTTAATAAAATGGGAATGGTTGGTGATATTAACTCCTGGTTTGTGGCACATTAGTATATGTGAGGGGGGAAACTTTTCAAGATGGGTGGTGACCATGGCGGCCATTTTGAAGTCGGACATTTTGAATCCAACTTTTGTTTTTTGAATAGGAAGAGGCTCATGTGACACATCAAACTTATTGGGAATTTCACAAGAAAAACAATGGTGTGCTTAGTTTTAACGTAACGTTATTCTTTCATGAGTTATTTACAAGTTTCTCTTTGTTTACAGCCATTGACATGTTGCCGAGGTTAACACGTGAGGAGCGGATAGAAATTGTGTTGATGTCTGTTGAACGCAGTAACCGGGTCATTGCAGCATATTTCAATGCAAGACACCCTACGAGACCACCCATCTCCCATGCTACAGTTAGCAAACTGCTTGCTAAGTTTCGTGAAACTGGTTCAGTGTTGGATTTGCCAAAATGTGGACACATGAAATCTGTCACTAATGAAGAAACATCAGTGGCTGTCCTAGCTTCATTTAGCAAGAGCCCACAGCGTAGCACTCGCCGCATGTCACTGGAGAGTGGCATTAGTCGAACATCCCTTCGGCGGATATTAGCTACTCACAAATGGCACCATTACAAACTCCAGCTACTGCAGCATCTCAACGAGGATGACCCAGATCGACGCACTGAATTTTCAGAATGGGCAAAACAAAAATTGGAACAGGTCCCTCAGTTTACGCAGAAGATTTTATTCAGTGATGAGGCAAACTTTTATGTGAATGGTGAAGTTAACAAACAAAACTACCGCTATTGGTCTGACACTAACCCACATTGGATAGATCCCTCCAAGACTGTTGGAACAAAAAAATTGATGGTATGGTGTGGTATATGGGGTACAAAGATAGTGGGGCCATTCTTCATCAATGGAAACCTGAAGGCCACTGGATATGCGAAATTGCTACATGATGATGTGTTTCCCTCTTTATGCACTGAAGCTAGCACGTTCCCTGAGTTTTGCCAGCAAGATGGTGCACCACCAGATTATGGGTGTCAGGTCCGAGCATTCCTAGATGAACAGTTTTCTGGAAAGTGGATTGGTCGTCGTGGGCCAGTTGAATGGCCCCCAAGGTCTCCCGATCTGACCCCCTTAGACTTTTATCTTTGGGGTCATGTGAAGGCAATTTTCTATGCTATGAAGATACGAGATTTGCAGCACCTGAAACTACGGATACTGGAAGCCTGTGCTAGCATTTCTCCTGCGGTGTTGCTATCAGTGTGTGAAGAGTGGGAGAAGAGGGTTGCATTGACAATCCAACACAATGGGCAGCACATTGAACACATTTTATAAGTGGTCAGAAACTTGTAAATAACTCATGAAAGAATAAAGTTACGTTAAAACCAAGCACACCATTGTTTTTCTTGTGAAATTCCCAATAAGTTTGATGTGTCACATAACCCTCTTCCTATTAAAAAAACAAAAGTTGGATTCAAAATGGCCGACTTCAAAATGGCCGCCATGGTCACCACCCATCTTGAAAAGTTTCCCCCCTCACATATACTAATAAGCAGAGATATATGGTAGGTGTGCTCTACCCCGCCACACCCAGCACGGAGCACGCCGAGAACCACAGCGTTACTGAGAATATACAGAGGAAAAAAGGTCCAGCTAGGTTAAAAAATGTTACCTTTATTTTTCAGTGCAATTTAAGAGCCAGTTACAGTCCAGTCTACGCGTTTCGGATCAGAGACAATAGCGATCCTTACTCATGACCAAGTGAGTAAGGATCGCTATTGTCTCTGATCCGAAACGCGTAGACTGGACTGTAACTGGCTCATAAATCGCACTGAAAAATAAAGGTAACATTTTTTAACCTAGCTGGACCTTTTTTCCTCTGTTTATTCACATATACTAATGTGCCACAAACAGGAAGTTAATATCACCAACCATTCCTATTTTATTAAGGTGTATCCATTGTGGGGAGTCGCTCTGGTAGACGGCGGTGCGGGTGCAGTACAGAGGCAAAAGGAGTCCAGGAAATGCAGTAAAGAGTGTTTATTTCACACTTGCATAAATAAACTCCAGACAGTCACTTAGTGTTAATTCACACCCAGCAAAAACTTAAGGCAAAACACAAGAGTCCAAACCAGGATCCAATCACCTGTGAGATGTAGGTGCGTGTTCGCACCTGGCTGTCAGCCCAGCCGCAGGAAAATCCACACCTTAGGCTTCCAGGCCGACTGCACGCTTCTTTGCTGGGCTCTTGTTTCCAGTAGTGATGAGCGGCAGGTGCCATATTCGATTTCGACGAAATTCGCGAATATTCGAATGAATATTCGTTTCATATTCGTCGAAATCGAATATTCGTCATTATTCTAGTTACCGCGATTAATATGCGATTTAAATAATCGCGTATTGCGATTTTAACTTAAGGCTACTTTCCTATTGGTTTCATATCTAGAATTATAGCGAAGATGACGGATATGACGAATGTATTCGTCATTAGTGATGAGCGGCAGGTGCCATATTCGATTTCGACGAAATTCGCGAATATTCGAATGAATATTCGTTTCATATTCGTCGAAATCGAATATTCGTCATTATTCTAGTTACCGCGATTAATATGCGATTTAAATAATCGCGTATTGCGATTTTAACTTAAGGCTACTTTCCTATTGGTTTCATATCTAGAATTATAGCGAAGATGACGGATATGACGAATGTATTCGTCATATTCCTCAAAACGAAGATAACGAAGTATTCTACATCTTCGTTTTAGCAACCTATTCGTCAACTTGCTAATTCTAGCAATCAAATAGGAAGGTTGACTATAGAGACAACTGTGTTTAATTCGCTATGCGATTATTTATATATATTTTTTAAATAAATAGAATAATTATAATAATTATATCAAGTAATATAATTATTCTATTAAAAAAAAATCGCATAGCGAATTTAACACAGCTGTCTCTATAGTCAACCTTCCTATTTGATTGCTAGAATTAGCGAGGTTGACGAATAGGTTGCTAAAACGAAGATGTAGAATACTTCGTTATCTTCGTTTTGAGGAATATGACGAATACATTCGTCATATTCGCTATTCGCTAATTCTACCAAGCCAACCATAAAGTTCCTTGCTCATGGAGCGTCCCCATCACCATGGGAACATCTCCATATACTAAAATGTACTGTCGGATTTGAGGAATTACGTTGAAATCGCAATGCGATTAATTCAAGTTATATTAATCGCATTGCGATTTCAACTTAGAGCTGGGTTTATAATGGGTCAGCTTGCTAGAATGAACGAAGTTAACGATTCAATGAACGAAGTTAACGAATATGGAATATAGCAGCACTGGTAAGTTGAATTCGCAATGCGATTAATTTAGCTTGAAGTAATCGCATTGCGATTTCAACTTTGCACTGCTATCTTACATAGGCTAGAATTAACGAATATGGAATATAGCAGTGGCACTAGCAGTGCTAAGTTGAAATCGCAATGCGATTACTTTAAGTTAAATTAATCGCATTGCGAATTCAACTTAGCAGTGCTGCTATATTCCATATTCGTTAACTTCGTTCATTCTAGCAAGCTGACCCATTATAAACCCAGCTCTAAGTTGAAATCGCAATGCGACTAATATAACTTGAATTAATCGCATTGCGATTTCAACGTAATTCCTCAAATCCGACAGTACATTTTAGTATATGGAGACGTTCCCATGGATGGGGACGCTCCATTAGCACAGAAGTCGGCAGAAGCGGCAATGGGCACTGACTAGAGCAGCCAGGAAGCCAGGAATCCTCAGGACAGGTAAGAACTACTGTTGGGAAGAGGGAAAGAAAAAAATATAACAAAAAAAAAAAAAAAACGAATATTCGAAATAGCGAATTTATAGCGCTATATTCGAAATATTCGTGAATTAGCGAAGTGCCGATATTCGCTAAAAAAATTCGCTATTAGAATATTCGCGCTCAACACTATTCGTCATATTCCTCAAAACGAAGATAACGAAGTATTCTCCATCTTCGTTTTAGCAACCCATTCGTCAACTTCGCTAATTCTAGCAATCAAATAGGAAGGTTGACTATAGAGACAACTGTGTTTAATTCGCTATGCGATTATTTATATATATTTTTTTTAATAAATAGAATAATTATAATAATTATATCAAGTAATATAATTATTCTATAAAAAAAAAAAAAAAATCGCATAGCGAATTTGACACAGCTGTCTCTATAGTCAACCTTCCTGTTTGATTGCTAGAATTAGCGAAGTTGACGAATAGGTAGCTAAAACGAAGATGTAGAATACTTCGTTATCTTCGTTTTGAGGAATATGACGAATACATTCGTCATATTCGCTATTCGCTAATTCTACCAAGCCAACCATAAAGTTCCTTGCTCATGGAGCGTCCCCATCACCATGGGAACGTCTCCATATACTAAAATGTACTTTTCGGATTTGAGGAATTACGTTGAAATCGCAATGCGATTAATTCAAGTTATATTAATCGCATTGCGATTTCAACTTAGAGCTGGGTTTATAATGGGTCAGCTTGCTAGAATGAACGAAGTTAACGAATATGGAATATAGCAGCACTGCTAAGTTGAATTCGCAATGCGATTAATTTAACTTGAAGTAATCGCATTGCGATTTCAACTTAGCACTGCTAGTGCTATATTCCATATTCGTTAATTCTAGTCTATGTAAGATAGCAGTGCTAAGTTGAAATCGCAATGCGATTACTTCAAGTTAAATTAATCGCATTGCGAATTCAACTTAGCAGTGCTGCTATATTCCATATTCGTTAACTTCGTTCATTCTAGCAAGCTGACCCATTATAAACCCAGCTCTAAGTTGAAATCGCAATGCGATTAATATAACTTGAATTAATCGCATTGCGATTTCAACGTAATTCCTCAAATCCGACAGTACATTTTAGTATATGGAGACGTTCCCATGGTTGGGGACGCTCCATGAGCACGGAAGTCGGCAGAAGCGGCAATGGGCACTGACTAGAGCAGCCAGGAAGCCAGGAATCCTCAGGACAGGTAAGAACTACTGTTGGGAAGTGGGAAAGAAAAAAATATAACTAAAAAAAAAAAAAACTAATATTCGAAATAGCGAATTTATAGCGCTATATTCGAAATATTCGCGAATTAGCGAAGTGCCGATATTCGCTAAAAAAATTTGCTATTCGAATATTCGCGCTCAACACTAGCTTCCAGGTCAGAGAGCTCCACAGCACTGTTAGCAGCTCCAGGACAATCACACACACACACACCTGCTGATGTGGCTGCCTTTTTAAAGGCCCGGGAAAAGTCCAGCCTGGACCGTGGGGAATAGGCACCCATCCAACTCTTTGCCTACTCCCAGTAAGAGCCGGCCCGGATTGGCTTTGCAGCCAAACTAAATACCAAGGTGTCAAGCAGCACTAGCTGCTGCTGACACACAAAAACCCGGCTCTTACCTCACCGAGGCCAGGAACCTCGGTGACACGTACCTCCCGTCGACAACGGTACCTTGCACTCTCTTACACCATATAAATGGCCCACCCTGTACATATTTTGTGTTGACCCTGAACCATTTTCATAGAGTGACCACCTCACTACTAAAAATCGAAAACTTCTTTATTTAATCCATGCACATCAGTAACCCTCTTCCTTGTAATCCTCATAACTGTTACAACAGCTACCCCTTTACCCACAACCTTCTGACAACTGCAACCTCCTCTCCTCAATTGACACCCTCAATAAAACCCGGCCCTCCGACTGTAGACAGCGTCTGACAACAGCAACTATTTCCTCAGTCCCTGCAACCCTTTGAGAGCTGCAGTCCACACAGGCATTGACACCCCATCATATAATCTTCCTGACCTAAGCAATGACAGAGCTACATACCTACACTGTACCAGCAGTCTACATAGAAGGTATACAGTTGTCTACTTACTGCTAAACAGCCTTGACATTCAAGACACAAGCCTCTTGTGCTCAGGCATAAAAATGCTGTTGTTACATATTCTCAATGGCTGCTATAATTCTTTTCCTAATACATGAATATTTTAACTCTATAAGAGTTGCCACTATTTCATAGGCACTAAAATAGCACCCCCACCCCCCATAAGTAGGCGCACCTAGAAGAAATTATTATGCCCAACACTTTTGTCTTTTTTTTTTCATTTTTTTTTTTTTACAGAGCAGTTATCTATTTATTGCAGTACAGGTGTGGCTGCAGGATAAAAAGCATGCATTAAAACTTCAGAACACATTCCTAATTAAATTATTTATCATATTTGTCATGCAAGGCGTGAAGACACTTTAGTGTTCTGTGAATTGCTTGTAAGTTTTATTTTTATTAAAAGGAGAAGAATTTTTATGTCAAACATACAGTATGTGGCCAATATTATTGGCCCAGAGTAAACCCTTTCAGGAGCAAAAAAATTTTGACTTCTCCATTTTTGTTTTTTTACTCTCCTCCTTGGGTCAGATTTATGGTGGCCTGGCAGTGTACACCAGGCTATGATAACCAGACGCACTGCTGGATACTTTTTCTGGCAGTCTATGTGCCTGAACTGAAGATGATAAATTTGGTGAAGCGAGGGCGAGACAACGGCAAAGTGCCATTGAAAAAGTCGTAAATGTGCATTTTTTTACTTTTTCACACCACAAAAGTGGCATATTTTAATGATCAAAATTCAGCCCTTTATTTAATTTTTCTATCGACAGTAATGCCTGAAAGTTTGTGAACCCTTCAGAATGTTCTATTTTTGCTACATACATTGTTTTTTTAGTCCATTTTTATTGATTTGTAACATTTTAACCAAAGATATAAAAGTACATAAACAATCCAGACAAGAAAAAACAAAATGAGCAGAATCTGTGACAGATAGGAGGGCAATCGGGGTTTTAAAATGTGGTGAACCCTGGAGGTCTTCAAGTTGAGGTGCAAAAGTGTGTCTAGAACATAAACAAGAAAGAATATACAAAAAGAACAAAAAAATAACACATGCCATGTGCAGGTGGTACTGTCAAGGAAATGTCATATAAAAGATTAGTTATTGTCAGGCAGCCAGGAGGACAGATGCAGTCTCACCAGAAGAATGTCATCAAGTGAAGACGTGTCTCTCATGCTCCCAGTGGTCTCTGGCGGAACATCCCTTACCCCTCGCTGGCCACTAGGGGTGAGGTATCGCCCCCGGAGAGCGGAGCTAGTAAAGATTTGCACTTTACATGCGCGGTTCACTCTGTGAGATCCACTCTGCATCTTGGTACTGCTGGGAGACGGGACACTTTCATTCCCAGCACTGACGTTGGTCAGGGGTTCCGGGACGCCGGAATGCCTAGCGTCAGCTGTTGCCATGGATCCTCTGTTGTCATGTCTCTTGACTTGGACATGTGGTGGTAGGTTCCTTCCTCTGCACACTATCAGCCCTCACCTGTGCTTCCCTGGTATAAAGGTCGAGATTGGATTTGACCTCAGTAGTGTCAGGTGATCTGTGGAGGGATATTTAAACCTGGTCTATTCCCTCACTCACTGCTGATTATTCAGTTACTTACAGGTTCTGGATCTGAAGCTAGCTGGTAAGTGGTTTCTCTGGTTATTGACTCTGACTCTGGCTTCAGTTTTGGTTGTCTTCTGGTTCTTGTGGCCTGGCTTATATTTGCTTACTATTCATGTGTTTCCGTATTGACCATTGCATACTGTCACAGTATTTATTTTGGGGTTTTGCCCAACTGCAGCCGGTGTGCCCAGCCACCAGCTGCCCTGCTATTTGACACCTGGGAAGGGCTCTGCCAAAGTACTTCTTCTTGCTGGAGGTGGGTGAAGAGTACCCCGGCCCTTAAGGGTGTTCAGAGTGTGATGACTTGTGAAAAGTGTGTCTGGTACACCGCGTTTACTGGATGTAAGTTTGGCTTCATCGTTACATTAGCATTACAATTATCATAAAAAAGAGTTGTGCTTTAGAGGGAGGGAGTCAACATGAATAGGGTTGAGCGAACCCGAACTGTAAAGTTCGGGTTCGTACCAAACTTTAGGGCTTTTGGTATCCGGACCCGAACCTGAACCCAAATGTTTCCGTAAAAGTTTGGGTTTGGTGTTCGGCGATTTTTTTGGCACTTTTTGAAAGGCTGCAGGGCACACAATCAACAAGCGTTTCACTTGTATGGCCTTAGAAGCCATCACAGCCATGCCTACTATTGACATGGCTGTGATTGGCCAAGTGCAGCATGTGACCCAGCCTCTATGTAGGCTGGAGTCATGTAGCGCCACACGTCACTCTGCTCTTTTCACTGTAGGGACAGAATGCTGCTGCTGCAGTTAGAGATGTCGCGAACATAAAATTTTCAGTTTGCGAATGCGAACAGGGCGAACCGCCATAGCCTTCAATAGACAGGTGAATTTTAAAACCCACAGGGACTCTTTCTGGCCACAATAGTGATTAGAGATGAGCGAACTTTAAAAAAAAGTTTGGCGTTTGGTGTTCGGGTTGTGGTAATCGCCGCATCCCATTATAGATTCCACTACCGCCGACTATCGCGGCATATGGAATCCATAAGGGGCGGCTTCCACCAACCCAAACTGTTGAACAGCCAAAGGACCTGGGGTGACGTCACCGTCATGTGATCAGTGCAGGGGGTGTGGCTCAGCACGGGATCAAATTCCATATGCCGCGATAGTCCGCGGTAGTGGAATCCATAACGGGATGCGGCGATTACCACAACCCGAACGCCGAACTTTTTTTTAAAGTTCGCTCATCTCTAATAGTTATGGAAAAGTTGTTTCAAGGGGACTAACACCTGGACTGTGGCATGACGGAGGGGGATCCATGGCAAAACTCCCATGGAAAATTACGTAGTTGATGCAGAGTGTGGTAAGTTGAATTCGCAATGCGATTAATATAACCTGCATTAATCGCATTGCGAATTCAACTTAGAGCTGGGTTCCTAATGGTTGGCTTTCTAGAATATAACAAAGATTGAGAATATAGCACTATATTCTCAATCTTCATTATATTCTAGCAATACAACCATTAAGAACCCAGCTCTAAGTTGAATTTGCAATGCGATTAATATAACCTGTATTAATCGCATTGCGTATTCAACTTAGAGCTGGGTTCCTCATGGTTGGCTTGCTAGAATATAACGAAGATTGAGAATATAGTGCTATATTCGTGAATTTGTGATATTCGTTATCTTTGTCAATTCTAGCAATACAACCATTAGGAACTTCCGCTCTAAGTTGAATTCGCAATGCGAGTATATGTTTTCATTGCGAATTCAACTTGAGCTGAGTTCCTAATGGTTGTTACTAGAATTTAATGAACATTGAGAATATAGTGCTATATTCGTGATATTCTACCAAAACAACCATTAGGAACTCAGCTCTAAGTTGATTTCGCAATGCGATTACAACTATTAACACTGCAGCTTCAGAATAAATCTAAGATGTATGCCGTCCTTGCTTTTTGATAGGAGGTGAGAGGGTCTGGAAGGGAGGGTATGCTGATTGGCTGGAATGTGTCTGCTGACTGTGAGGTACAGGGTCAAAGTTTGCTCAATGATAAAGTATAGGGGCGAACATCGCATATGTTCGCCCGCCGCGGCGAACGCGAACAAGCTATGTTCGCCAGGAACCGTTCGCCGGCGAATAGTTCGGGACATCACTAGCTGCAGTGAGGGAGAAATTAGGGAAATATTCTGGTGTACATGGTGTTGTTCAATCTTCAAACTACAGCGCTTATTGAGGGTGCTATGCTACATGTTTGAACCCATCCCTGAGCCAGGTGACACTGAAAAAAAACTTTTAATCCATCTGCTAGTTCGGTTGGGCATCGGCGGCCATTTTTGCAAGTGCAGTGCACTTGCAACTGCGTGTGTGCCAGGGACATTACTACTAATTCTGTTCTGGTAGCTCAGTGGAGGACAAATTCCCTTTTTTGGCCGGTCAAGTACCCCTGCGGCCTGCAGTCCATACCTGGCACTGAAAATTAGTCAATTACATTAGTCTGTCACATATTATTGTGACCTAAAGTGATTTCTTTTATCTGTCTGCCACAGGCATTGCATATCTGACAGTCCAAAAAAAACGTTAAATACTGCAGTTACCTTGCTGCTATAAAAAAGCACACTTTTTGTGTGAGATAGTAAATTTGCATCTCTCGCTGCATTTCTGATATTTAAAAAAAAATATATTAAATACTGCATTTACATTGCTGTTATAAAAAAAACACAGTTTTTGGGCTAGATAGCAAATTTGCTGTCTATGCTGCATTTCTGATATTCCAATAAAATGGTAACATACTGCATTTTTATTGTTGTTTGCAAAAAACACAGTTTTTGTGCTAGATAGCACATTAGGATCCTATGCTGCATTTCTGATATTTCAATAAAACCGTAACATACTGCATTCACATAGTTGTTTGCAAAAAACACAGTTTTTGTGCTAGAAAGCACATTTGGATTCTACGCTGCATTTCTGACAGTTAACTTCGGCTGTTACATTGTTGTTTGGAAAATGCACATTTTTTGTGATAGTGAAGTAATTGTATTGAATTGCTCCGTTACACTGTTGTGTGACATAAAGAAATGTATTATATTTATGACACTGGCACTGCCTTACTGTTAGTGAACTTAATTGTTGAACATTGGCAGTTAAATTGTCATCTGAGATAAACCATCTTTTATTTGATTTGGTGGGTGAACTCAAATAATGAGGAGGACGTCAAATAAGGGACGTGGCCCTGGTCGTGGTGCTGGTGGTGGAGTTCCTGTTGCAGGGAGAGGACGTGGTCGTTCTGTGCCAGCTACACACCCATGTGAAACAACTTCCTCAGGTGCGAGTAGGCGACAGAACCTTCAGCATTATTTAATAGGCCCGATTGCTGTTCTTCGAATAGTAAGGCCAGAACACGTACAGGTGTTAGTAGATTGGGTGGCTGACAGTGCCTCCAGTACCTTCACATTGTCTCCCACCCGGTTCACTGCTAAAAGCTCTGAGTTGGCACCTGCCGGCCATGGGCATCTATCCTGCACCTTGCCCCATTGCAAATCAGCCAAGCAGTCTGAGTCCCAAGTCATGCAGCAGTCTCTTATGCTTTTTGATGACTCTGCAGTCAGGGTTTCCCCGGGCCATGCACCTAGCCCTGCCCCTGAAGTGGAAGAGATTGAGTGCACCAATGCCCAATCACTTATGTTTGAAGATGAGGACATGGGAAGACCACATCAGCAGGTATCTGATGACAAAACACAGGTGCCAACTGCTGCGGCTTTCTGCAGGGGTGAAGACTGGTTGGAAGATTATGTAGAGGAAGATGAGGTCCTAGCAACTTCAACCTTTAGCTCTAGTCAACAATCCTTCTGTCTACAACTTTTGCGTCTTGTCCTATATAACAATTTCTTCTTATTTGGCGATGATTACTTTATACAGAGAAAAGGGACCGCTATGGGGGCCAATGTAGCGCCCCCTTATGCTAATCTATATATGGCTAGTTTCGAGGAACAACATATATACCCTCATGCCTGTTTCCGTAAATGTATAGCGACTTGGCATAGATATATCGACGATATCTTTTGCATCTGGACGGGCAACAATGATGACTTTAACATATTCTACAACTACCTTAATAGTGTCGACAACGACTTACAATTCACCTCTCACACTAGTACCTCTAACATCAATTTTCTGAATACCACTATCATTAAGGATGACAAAGGTGAATTACATATAGACCTGTACACCAAGCCAACCGATAGAAATACACTCCTGTTATACTCCAGTTGTCATCCAAAAAATACTAAAAATTCCTTACCCAGATCCCAGTTCACTAGAGTATCCAGAATAGTATCAGACCCCACCGTGAAAAAACAGCGCATAACCGAAATGTCACAGAAATTCGCAGCCCGAGGCTATCCACCCAATCTTCTTAAAAAAGAAGCTACACTCATCTTCAATGAACAAAATAAATCTACTAGATCAGCAATTTCTCCATCTCCACGTCTTCCTCTAGTAACCACCTACCACCCGTTCATACCTAAAATCCATCGCATCATCAAAAAATATTGGCCAACTTTACATAAATTCTACCCAGATGTACCTGAATTTGCTAATCCACCTCGACTATGCTACAAAAGACCGAAAAATATACGTGATACGCTAGTCCAAGCCGATATAGGTCCCATCAAAAAACAACTGATTCAAACTACTCTTATGCCCAGGAGAACGGGGACTTTTCCGTGTCTTAGTTGTGCACAATGTACCAACATTACCAAAGGTAACACCTTTACACACCCCCTCTCCGGCAAGACCTACTACATCAAAAGCTATTATACCTGCCTTTCCTCGTATGTCATCTATCTAATCAAGTGCCCGTGTGGCCTCGCATACATTGGAGAGACTTCCCAGTGTGTGCGGGACCGCATCGGCAAACATAAATCCGATATTAGATGCAGGAAGACAGAGTTACCAATTCCTCAACACTTCCTCAATTCACAACATCAGGTCAATCAACTAAAATTCCAGGTCTTGGAACAAATCCCAATTTCACGCAGAGGGGCTAACCGCAAAATACGACTGCGCCAACGCGAATCCTACTGGATACATGAACTCAAAACCCTCCATCCTCTGGGACTTAACCGCGATTTCGATCTCTCCTTATAATGCCTTTGTTATAATGCTTTTGTCATATGTATTATATTATCATACCTATGGTTTTTTTGTGATATATGCTAATGCATCTCAATATCTTCTCTTTCTTTACAGACTAGATGATCTTTTTGCCTCAGGAATATTCTGCTGGTAATGGATCCCTTGCATATTAACCCCATTTGTTTTATCCCAGTTATTATTTTGCATGTTATCTATTATCATTTTGCTTAGTACATATCATCATTTACGTTACAACTTACCTTTTACTAATATACTAATTACCTAACCATTTGAATGGTTAGGTAATTACCATTACCTAACCATTCAATTCTTATCTATCATAATTATATGCTGCATTTATCTAAGTGCTAAAAATATAGATTTTCTTGTAATCTATCCATTTTCTTGTAATCTATCCTTTTATACTAATAATTCTTCCCCTATTACCTACTTCGCATGACTTTCATGTATCTGCCCCAACATTTACATAGTCAGCGCTTCGCTCTATACACATAACTAGAGAACTTCCTCCCTTTGCCCTTTCAGCCTCAAAAGACAGTCTGCGCATGCGCCAACACCCATACCCGATAGGATCCTCCTTCTTACAGCTGGCCCTGCCGGCCGCACAGTACGTCAGGTCACATGACCGCACGGGGTAAATCTTCAAATAGCGCATGCGCCTACTCCCCAGTGTGCAACGCCATTCCACGCCAAACACACAGTCTACATGCACCTGGTAAGTCTCCTCATAGTAAGATCGTCATTCCATTACTTTGCTACCTCCAGTGATTATTCCTCTCACCCTATACCCCACTACTATTTCTCCCATCTTACTCACCTGTTGCTCTATTATTTGGATCTCCTTGATGAATCTGTTGGACACAATTTTTGCTTGCCTACTTTTACTTATTTCACAACTCCATATGCTCTTATGACTTTTATTCCTGCCTGACTTTCTTTATCAACTTTCTTCTACTATTCCCTGTTTATTAACTCTTTCATCATCCTCTATATTCTTTAAACCTCTCTCTATTCCTTTCACTTCCCGCTATCTCTTGCTCCTTGAACCTTTCCTGTATCTACTTTGAGTATACAATATACTTATATTATGATTTCACCTTTCAGGCCGTGAACAAGGTCCGGGAAGGACCGAAACGTTGGCCGTGTATATACTATTGTTAATTTTGTGGATGGAAACATTAAAAATCCTTTGATTTGTTGCATCATAATCCTGAGTGCCGTGAATTTTTGCTCTATTGCACTCATCCAACGACGCAGAAGCTGAATGTGCTCCTGGCCAAGTTGCTGGTGCTGCAGTCCTTCCCTTTCCAAGTGGTGGACTCTGCACCTTTCAGAGAACTGATGGCTTGTGCCGAGCCAAGGTGGAGATTCCCAGGAACGTCATTTATTTGCCAAAAAGGCAGTACCAGCCCTGCACACACATGTAGAACACAAGGTTGGCCAGTCCTTGAGCTGACGTGTGGAGCTGTAATTACAGTCAGCGACAATACATTTCCTTTACGGCCCACTGGGTGATGCCACTTCCGCCTCCATGTTCTCACGCTGTTGGTCCTGCGACAATGTCCGCCTCTGCTTCCTCATCCTCCACCATGTCCTCAGCCTCCACTGCAGTGACAATTCATAGTGCCCCTCCAGCATACCACATGTGCAAGGCACGGCGGTGTCACACTGTTCTGCACCTGGTTTGCCTTGGCGAACGGAGTCACACAGGGGAGGAAATGCTCTGTGCCACCCATCAAGAAATCGAATCCTGGGTTTCTCCGCAACAATTCAAAATCGGAACCATGGTGACCAACATCGGGAAGAACATGGTGTCAGCACTGCATCAAGGAGGGCTGAGCCATGCGCACTGCATGGTACACTTGTTCAATCTAGTTGTCAAGCAGTTCCTGAAGTCTTCCACCCATCTGCAATACATCCTAAAAATGGCCAGGAAACTTTGTATGAACTTCAGCCACTCGTACACCGCCAAGCACACCCTCGTTCAGCTGCAGTGGCAGAACGGCATCCCCCAACATAGGCTGATATGCGATTTTTCCACCCTCCATATGTTGGACCGACTATACAGACAATGAAAGGCCATAAAAGATTTCTTGATGAACCAAGTGGACAGGCGTACTCCCCTGTGTAACAGGCGTAAGCTCCCCTGTGTCAGCCAGTGGCAGCTTATACGTGACACCTGCCGTTTACTCAGGTCCTTTAAGGAAGCCACGTAATTTGTCATTCGCTAGAACTACAGGATAAATGTCATTCCAATGCTTCATGTCCTGGAACAGATGCTGGTAAATCTGGCCCTAGCACTGGAGATGTGGCGCCTAGATCTCACGGCCACATGAGCCCTATGGGGGCTGAACTGAAGGAGTAGGACATTGGAGCACAAGCAATGTGTAGCGAAATGGGTGGTTTTTCTACAAAGGCGACAGGAGAGGAGGAGTGAAGAGGACACACCATGGCAGCATGCAGTGGAGATGAAGGCAGGGAGTCCCTCCGAGTCACTTGCACAGATGGCCCGATGCATACTCCCTGGCTTATGTAGTGACAGCTGAATTGTCACCATTCAGCAGAGGGGTGACTTCTGGCTCTCTACCTTGTTGGACCCTCACTACCGGTCCAAAATGGGGGCCTTTTTTACACCCGCTGACAGGGAGGACAAACTGAACTACTACAGAAACATCCTATTTTTGTTGTTGGCCACTGCCTATCTGCACCATCGTCCATTGCAGGTCTGACTAGGGGCCCCTAACATTCCTCTACCATGGCTGCTGTAGCAGGGTGGGGGGGATAGGAGCAGTTCCAGCTCTATCAGCAGCAACTTGAGTCTAGAGTCACTAATGAGCAGCTTTCTTCACATGCCTAGTGAAGAAACTACTCACCACAGCAGCAGCAGATAGATCCGGAGCAGGACCTGAACCAGCAAGTGGTGGAATACTTGGATAGCACCCTGCCACCGCACATTCAAGATCTGCTAGATTACTGGGCAGCCAAACTAGATTTGTGACTGCAACTGGCAGAGTTTGCCCTGGAAAAGCTGTCCTGCCCGGCCAGTAGTGTGGCACCCCAAGAAGAACTTGCCTGTCCACCCAAAATGTGGAGAGACTGACGTTTGTAAAGATGAATCAGGTGTGGATCAGCCAGGATTTCCACCCACCAATGCCTGATGCATCAGACTAGATCATCCATGGTGCCACACCAACACTTTGACAAAATAGACCAGTTTCTTCTGGCTGCCTCAGCTTCTATTCTGATGCTGCCCCCCACCTAATGCCAAGTGCTCCTTCCTTCACCCAGCACCTTTAGCTGGTACTGGTATTGCCAGCCACCTCCCCATTCTGTCATGGGGCACTCTGTGGTCTCCTGATTCTGCTGCCACCTCCAAACTATGTCACTTTGCCACGCTGTGGTCTCCTCATGCTGCTTCCACCTCACTAATATGTCATAGGGCCACTCTGTGGACTTCTCATGCTGTTTCCATCCTCCCCACTTTATGACTGGGTCACTAGCACAACGGATCCTGTCTGTGTAACAGCTGTAAAGTCTGCATGACATGGTCACTATTTTGCATACGAATTGGCTTATGATATGGTAGCCAAAAGCAGGAGTGGGTACAAAACACAGAAGATATGCAAATATTCCATACACATGTTATCTCTGTTTTGGATCCACTCCTGCTTTTTTTGGCTTAAGCAATACTGATGGATTACTGAACGAATGCTGACCGAGTGAAGGTGGATGCTCCACAGACAGAATCCGTTTTTTGGGGATTATTGTTCTGACGGATCAGAGGAAAGGCAAAATAATCAGTGATGTCAACACAAACTTACTGCGGACACCCACTCCACTCTGTCACGGGGGGGCTATACTTTTATAAGCGTTTAATAGAACAGGTTCTGTAGACATCTATGTAGAATCAGCTGCCAATGCTGTAAAAGGAGTGCGTTTCTTCTTGACGCTAACATTGACCTGTAAGGTTGAGTTCATACTTGAGTTATTTGGTCAGTTTTGGCCCCGTAACTGCCCAAATAAGTGAAGTATGCAGTGATTCTAAGAGTGATGCCTGTCATCTACATGTCATACTGACTCACAGTATTGTTTCACTACCACATCAGGGGAGTCTGCTGTGGTAGTGAAATAATACTGTGAGTCAGTATGACATGCAGGTGACAGGCATCGCTCCATAGGGAGTTATGCATGTTACTGCAAGGCACAGTGTTCTACACCACTCTAAAGGTTCTCTGCAGCTAGGAAATAGCTGTTTTTAAGGCATTTTTATTTTTTTTAATTTGGAGAACTGTCCGAATCGAATTTTTGAAAAATTCACTCATCTCTAATACTGCACATTGGCTAGAAAGGATTTTAGGCCATTTCTCCATAAAAACACAGCTTCAAATCTGGATGTGGGTTTCCTCCAATGAACTGGCCACATCAGGTCCTTCAACAACTTTTCGATTGGAGTAAGGTCAGGAATTTGCAATACAAGTAGATACAATGTAGTGGCTCACTCAGAGTTCCTAAACTGTGTAGGGGCAAATGCCCAGGATAGCGAATCACCCAGTCACTAGATGTATGTATAGTAATGAAATTGAAATAGATTGGGCCTGCACTCTGACATAGGAATTAGATAGATTATATAGATTTTATGGATTTATTGGCAGATAACTCAGATAAAATATATTTAAAATACAAGTAAAATAACATAAAGTACATATACTAGTCTATGTATTCTAGTGATATATAGTGAAATACATATAGTTCATACATTTAATTCATAAATTTCATGAAAAAATATATAAATAAAAAAAATAAAATAAAAAGGGGTTACAGTATTCGGTCTTGAATGTCTCTGTGAGAAAGCAATATATATCTGTCTCTTCAAAGAATATATCTGTAAAAATATGTATATATACACGGAGCTATAGATAGATAAATATATGTCTCACAAGTAAACCCTAATGCACCTGCAGGTGTGTTTATAAATATTGTCATTCCATGTTATCTCTTATCCAGGTACAATTTTCCTTAAGTTGCTCAAAAATAGAGTTTTCCCATGAGCAGTTCCCAATCAGCTGTATTGTTCCAAACGGTTCTATTTGCAGGTTTATTAAACTGCCGGTTTAAATTGCCGGTGAATGCAAGTGATGTTGCCTTCTGTATAATCCTTTTATCCAAATAGGTAATGGTTGCGGTGAAAGTTGCAATATAACAGGAGGGTTACTTACTATAAGCAGTACTGTCTCTTCTTCTATATTGCCGGCGGCGTCCCGCACGGCAAGTTTACTCACCCTCCTGTAGTTTAAGGTTCTCTGCTGTTTGGTTCTGTTCGCGCGGTCTAGCCGCGTGTCTTTGGCGTCTCACATGCTCTCCCTTTTGCCGGTCATGTGACCTATCTTGTCACGGACTTTCTTCGTTGGGATATATTTAGTTTATGTACTTGTAGTAGAGATATAGCTTATCCAGTTGGTAGGTAGTCTATGAGTAATGCCAAACGCGTTTCAAGGTTCTCTGACCTCTTCATCAGTGGCTATACTTTTCTATAATGACTACCCGCCTTTTGTAGTGATGTATTTTGATTGGCACTTGTACCCACCAACCGGATTTCTTTATTGTTGGGAACATATATAGTCCTTTATTTGTTCTTTTGTAGATAATATATATATAGTAGTTCCTGCATAGTTGTCCTTCAAATGGATATTATACATTGTTTGTATAAACATAACTTATCTATATGGATTGTATCAATTTATAGATGATTGTAGAATAGAAGAGATATAAAAAATACATGATTTTTTCTGCATACATGATACAAATCTGCATGATTTGATTCTTATCTGGCCAGGAGAGCAGCATTGACACATGACACAATTCTATGTTATGCAATGCCACTCTGACTTGTTTATTGCTTACATGAGACATATATAGTCGTAGTCCAATGACATGATGTTTAAGTTATCCAATCACAGAGCTACACATTTCAGTTATCTTATCTTTAGAGTCAAAGCTACATGTCAGCAAAATAGTTTCTCCCTCCGTGTGCCTACTGATATATTAATGCATATAGACCTTGGACTGCAATATAAACATATTACAGCTACATTACAGTCCAAAGTCCACTCCACACCAATGTATAGATGAATTTAAAAAAGCCCATACAAAATTGATCAGTAATAGAACCCTTCAGACATTTAACTTTTTTTTTTATTTTTTTTATTGCTTATTTCTCCTGTAAGTGGGGCTGACATTGACATGCCTTCAGCAAGCTTATTTGTTAATTCATGTATAGTTTTATGCATATTCAATATCTGTTCTGTATAATTCTCTATTAGCTGTGTAACAGCACAGTGGCCGTTTACATACACTACAGCTATTCATATTAGAAGTTCGGTCTACTTCAGTTCCCATAGCTTGTGTGACTTATGAACTTAGTGACATCATCATCCCTGCACACAGCAGCCATTTTCCTCATTCATAGTCATCCCTGCCACAGGTAGCACATGGTGTGGAAGCCTCTGGAGTCACCCTCCACATCTAAGCCCAGAGTAGCATCGCTGGTAAGCCACATTACAGCCTGTTTGCATCTGTTTGTAGGTGTATATTGCATGTCTTTCCTCCTGTTCCTGTATAGCAGCTTCAGTTAGCAGCTAAGGACTATCCTTGTTATGCAGGTAGGATAGCAAGCTCCTGGTTTATATCTGTATACTTCATGGATGTTTATCATTGCTATGCACAGAAATGTATAATATTCATTGCTATATGTCAGACCCCTTTAGTAAGTGCATTGTTTTTTCTGTTCCCTAGTTTCCCCATATGTATACCCTTGCAATAAAGACGAAGTTGGACGTTACTCCATTGTCAATTCATTGCCTGGAGAAGTTTAGCTGTCTGTCAAGCTATGTACCTTCACACATAAGTAGGACAGAACAGTGAAACAGCAACTGCTTATGAGCTATATAGGAGGAACTGCGACAACCGGGCCGCAGTGAAACAGCAGCTTCTTACAAGCTTAAATACGAGGAACTGTGACTCTCGGACCGCAGTAAAACAATGGCTTCTTACAAGCCAACAACCTCTAACAGGCTGGACCGCATGGTACAGAATCCTGCAAGGCGAAACATCGTCAGCCACGACAGTTGCAAGTGTGAAAACCTGTCCACAGTGTCATTATGTCGTCAAAAGAATCCAAACTGCATAAGACAAGGTCTCGCATCTCAGCAAACTCCAGAAGTTCAAAGAGATCAGTGAGCAGCTCCACAGTCGCTATTGCCCGAGCAAAATCTGAAGCTGCCAAAACCCGCGCAACATTTGCCGAGCAAGAAAGACAATTAAAAGTGGAGAAAGCTCGCATGGAAATGGAGAAAGCTTGTGTGGAAGCACAAATGGAAGCAGCCCTGGCTGAACAACAAGCAGCACTGGAAAAACTAACTGTGGAAAGAGAAGCTGCAGCTACTGTAGCAGAGGCAGAGGCTTTAGAAGAAGCAGCAATCTCCACAAGTGATAGACTCAGCAGCATAGCTGGGCCTAAACCTGATCATCATGATAATTCGCAATGCACTTCAGATTACTTCATGCAGCATGCAGAGTCGGATGACAGCCTAAATTCAAGTCCAAGAGCAGCGTCAACCCCTGCTGAAGAACACCAGCAGACTGCTTTCACACAAGTGACCTCAGTTAACCAAAAACCCTGCTTTGCAAGAGACAACAGTTTCATAGGACATCAGCCTTCAATGCGCTCAATACAACCTGCATTAAAATCTTTTAAGAAGGATCAAGTAGACGTTGACTACTACAGCAACAATCCACCAATCAGAGATCCAGGTATGTCAGATTTTCTGAAATTATTTGCCCAACGTGCGTTAATAACCAAGGGGCTCTCCAAGTTTGATGACAGACCTGAAAGCTATAGGTCATAGCGATCATCATTCAGAAATACAATCAGAGACCTAGATCTGTCTGCATGTGAGGAAATTGGTCTTCTTGTCAAGTGGCTAGGAAATGAATCGGCAGAGCATGCAAAGCGGATTAGAGCCATTAATATTAATTACGCAAGCACAGGGTTAAATATGATATGGGAGAGACTTGAGGACTATTACGGCTCACCAGTAGAGATGTCGCGAACATAAAATTTTCCGTTCAAGAATGGTGAACGCGAATTTCCACAAATGTTCGCGAATGGGTGAACCGCCATAGACTTCGTATAGTAATAGGCAGGCAAATTTTAAAACCCACAGGGACTCTTTCTAGCCACAATAGTGATGAAAAAGTTGTTTCAAGGTGACTAACACCTGGACTGTACCATGCCGGAGGGGGATCCATGGCAAAACTGTGTGCAGTTAGGGAGATATAGCGACACTGGCCATGCATACTGGTCCATGTATCTGTGGTTATGTGGACTAGTGATGAGCTCAAAGACCCATATTCCATTTTGAGATATTTGACCAATAATTTGCATCATATTAGTCATATATTCACGATTTTGCAATATTTGTTTTTTCACATTAAATATCATGACTTGCAATTAATTTTTCAAGTTATATTCGCGTTCGCATAGAATCTATTCATTATTAATAACGTTTTAACAGCTTTACATGTATTGAAAGCTTGAAATGGCGGTAGTCATTTGTGCGAATGGAAAGGTGCGAAAAAGACATACTGTATACGAATTTTCGCAACACATGCAGTGTACTGGAGTCTGACACAACCTGCTAACGCTTGGTAGGAAATGGAATACAAACCGCAAATAGATTAATGCGAATATTTAAGTGACGAATAGAGATGAGCGAACACCTGAATGTTCGGGTTCGAGAAGTTCGGCCGAACGTCCCGAAAATGTTCGGGTTCGGGATCCGAACCCGACCCGAACTTTATCCCGAGCCCGAAACCCATTGAGGTCAATGGGGACCCGAACTTTTGTGCACTAAAAAGGCTGTAAAATAGTCCAGGAAAGGACTAGAGGGCTGCAAAAGGCAGCAAAATGTAGGTAAATGCCCTGCAAAAAAATGTGGATAGGGAAATGAATTGAAATAAAATAAAATAAATAAAAGTTAACCAATATCAATTGGGGAGAGGTCACATAGCAGAGAATCATGCATCATATCACCCACCACTGGAGAAGGCCACTTTCAGTTATTTCGGCCCAGCACCCAGACAGAGGAGAGAGGTCCCACAGCAATGAATCATGCGTCATATCACCCACCACTGGAGAAGGCCATTTTCAGTTATTTCGGCCCCAGCACCCAGACAGAGGAGAGAGGTCCCACAGCAAGGAATAAGGCGTCATATCACCCACCACCGGAGAAGGCCACTTTCAGTTATTTAGGCCTCAGCACCCAGACAGAGGAGTGAGGTCCCACAGCAAGGAATTATGCGTCATATCACCCACCACCGGAGAAGGCCACTCTCAGTTATTTCGGCCCAGCACCCAGACAGAGGAGAGAGGTCCCACAGCAAGGAATCATGCGTCATTTCACTCACCACTAGAGAAGGCCACTTTCAGTTATTTAGGCCCCAGCACCCAGACAGAGGAGAGAGGTCCCACAGCAAGGAATCATGCGTCATATCAACCACCCCCGGAGAAGGCCACTTTCAGTTATTTCGGCCTAGCACCCAGACAGAGGAGAGGTTCATTCAACTTTGGGTTGCACCGCAAGATCATGGTAAAGTTAAAAAAATGAGGATTCAATAAAGAAGTGCCCTGGAGTACAAGAATACATGGTTGAGGGGGAGGCATTTATAAATGTCTATTCTGCACAAGGGAGGCACAGGTCCTGTGGGATCCATGCCTGGTTCATTTTTATGAACGTCAGCTTGTACACGTTGGCTGTGGACAGGCGGCTGCGTTTGTCAGTAATGACGCTCCCTGCCGTGCTGAATACACATTCAGACAAAACGCTGGCCGCCGGGCAGGCCAGCACCTCCAAGGCATAAAATGCTAACTCTGGCCACGTGGACAATTTGGAGACCCAGAAGTTGAATGGGGCCGAACCATCAGTCAGTACGTGGAGGGGTGTGCAGACGTACTGTTCAACCATGTTAGTGAAATGCTGCCTCCTGCTAACACGTTCCATATCAGGTAGTGGTGCAGATAGCTGTGGCGTGGAGACAATACTTTTCCACATATCTGCCATGCTAACCCTGCCCTCAGAGGAGCTGGCAGTGACACTGCTGTGTTGGCGACCTCTTGCTCCTCCTCTGCCTTCGCCTTGGGCTTCCACCTTTTCTCCTGTGACATTTGGGAATGCTCTCAGGAGAGCGTCTACCAGCGTGCGCTTGTACTCGTGCATCTTCCTATCACGCTCCAGTGCAGGAAGTAAAGTGGGCACATTGTCTTTGTATCCAGCAGGGTGGCAACCCACTAGTCCGCAAACGTTAAAATGTGGGCAACTCTGCTGTCGTTGCGCAGGCACTGCAGCATGTAGTCGCTCATGTGTGCCAGGCTCCCCAGAGGTAAGGACAAGCTGTCCTCTGTGGGAGGCATATCGTCATCGTCCTCCGTATCCCCCCAGCCACGCACCAGTGATGGGCCTGAGCTGAGTCGGGTGCCACCCCACTGTGAACCTGCTTCATCCTCATCCTCCTCCACCTCCTCCTCATCCTCCTCGTCCTCCAGTAGTGGGCCCTGGCTGGCCACATTTGAACCTGGCCTCTGCTGTTGCAAAAAACCTCCCTCTGAGGCACTTCTAACAGACTGGCGTGAAAGTGCTAAAAATGACCCCTCCTCCACCTCCTCCTGGGCTACCTCCTCTTCCATCATCGCCCTAAGCGTTTTCTCAAGGAGACATAGAAGTGGTATTGTAACGCTGATAACGGTGTCATCGCCAATGGCCATGTTGGTGGAGTACTCGAAACAGCGCAACAGGGCACACAGGTCTCGCATGGAGGCCCAATCATTGGTGGTGAAGTGGTGCTGTTCCGCAGTGCGACTGACGCGTGCGTGCTGCAGCTGAAACTCAACTATGGCCTGCTGTTGCTCGCACAGTCTCTCCAGCATGTGCAAGGTGGAGTTCCACCTGGTGGGCACGTCGCATATGAGGCGGTGAGCGGGAAGGCCGAAGTTCCGCTGTAGCGCAGACAGGCGAGCAGCGGCAGGATGTGAACGCCGGAAGCGCGCACAGACGGCCCGCACTTTATGCAGCAGCTCTGACATGTCGAGGTAGTTGTAAATGAACTTCTGCACCACCAAATTCAGCACATGCGCCAGGCAAGGGATGTGCGTCAAACAGGCTAGTCCCAGAGCTGCGACGAGATTTTACCCATTATCGCACACTACCAGGCCGGGCTTGAGGCCCACCGGCAGAAACCACTCGTCAGTCTGTTGTTCAATACACCGCTACAACACCTGCGCGGTGTGGGGTCTGTCCCCCAAACATATGAGTTTCAGAATGACCTGCTGACGTTTACCCCTGGCTGAGCTGAAGTTGGTGGTGAAGGTGTGTGGCTGACTGAATGAGCTGGTGGAAGCAGAGGAGGAGGAAGCCGAGTAGGAGGAGGAGGCTACAGGAGGCAAAGAATGATGCCCTGCGATCCTTGGCGGCGGAAGGACGTGCGCCAAGGAACTCTCCGCCTGGGGCCCAGCCGCCACTACATTTACCCAGTGTGCAGTTAGGGAGATAACCGTGCTTACTGGTCCACGTATCTGTGGTTAGGTGGACCTTGCCACAGATGGCGTTGCGCAGTGCACACTTGATTTTATCGGATACTTGGTTGTGCAGGGAAGGCATGGCTCTCTTGGAGAAGAAGTGGCGGCTGGGTACAACATACTGTGGGACAGCCATGGACATCAGCAATTTGAAGCTGTCTGTATCCACCAGCCTGAATGACAGCATTTCAAAGGCCAGTAGTTTAGAAAAGCTGGCATTCAGGCCCAGGGCTCGAAGGTGGCTAGGTGGGAATTTACGCTTTCTCTCCAAGGTTTGTGAGATGGAGAGCTGAACGCTGCCGTGTGACATGGTGGAGATGCTTGGTGACGCAGGTGGTGGTGTCGGTGGCACATTCTCTATTTGGTGGGCGGCAGGTGCCAACGTTCCTTCCGAGGTGGAGGAAGAGGCCGAGGCAGCAGCAGGAGATGGATCAGGGGCAGCCAGAGTGAGTTCCTTACTTTTAAGGTGTTTACTCCACTGCAGTTCATGCTTTGCATGTAGATGCCTAGTCATGCAGGTTGTGCTAAGGTTCAGAACGTTAATGCCTCGCTTGAGGCTCTTATGTCACAGCGTGCAAACCACTCGGGTCTTGACGTCAGCACATTGTTTGAAGAAGTGCCATGCCAGGTAACTCCTTGAAGCTGCCTTTGGGGTGCTCGGTCCCTGGTGGCGGTGGCCAGTATCAGGCGAACTCTCTTGGCGGCGGCTGTTCTGCTTTTGCCCCCTGCTCCCTCTTTTGCTACGCTGTTGGCTCGGTCTCACCACTGCCTCTTCCTCTGAACTATGAAAGTCAGTGGCACGACCTTCATTCCATGTGGGGTCTAGGACCTCATCGTCCCCTGCATCGTCTTCCACACAGTCTTCCTCCCTGACCTCCTGTTCGGTCTGCACACTGCAGAAAGACGCAGCAGTTGGCACTTGTGCTTCTTCATCATCAGAGACGTGTGGACTGCGATGAGATGGTATTCCCATGTCCTCATCATCAGGAAACATCAGTGGTTGTGCATCAGTGCATTCTATGTCTTCCACCACTAGGGAAGGGCTAGGTGGATTCCCTTGGGAAACCCTGCCAGCAGAGTCTTCAAACAGCATAAGAGACTGCTGCATAACTTGAGGCTCAAACAGTTTCCCTGATATGCATGCATGTGACAGACTGATGGGCTTGGTTTTCAGGCTCCACCTGTGCGCTTTCTGCAGAAGACTGGGTGGGAGGTAATGTTGTGAACGTGCTGGATCCACTGTCGGCCACCCAATTGACTAGCGCCTGTACCTGCTCAGGCCTTACCATTCTTAGAACGGCATTGGGCCCCACCAAATATCGCTGTAAATTCTGGCGGGTACTGGAACCTGAGGTAGTTGGTTCACTAGGACGTGTGGCTGTGGCAGAATGGCCACGTCCTCTCCCAGCACCACAGGGTACACTAACACCACCACGACCGCGTCCCTTACTAGATGTTTTCCTCATTGTTACCATTCACCAAGCACCAAAATAAGAAAAAAAATATTTGGCCCAATGTATTGATTTCAAATTCAGGCCATTTTTTATAGGCACCTAACACTATCTGCCTATTTATTTATGTAGCGTATTACACTAATCCAGGCACTGCAGTAACCACTGATTTAGGGGAATATCTCTTTTAGGGCTAGTATTTAGGCCCTGGATGAAAGGTATCTTTTTATGGACAGATTTAAACTAGGCCTGCAACAGCTGGAACACCAGATTCAGGGTATTGCTATTTTGGCAATTGAATTTCACCCCAGAACAAAATATATAATTTTCAGGACACTATAAAACTTGGCCAGCCACAGCTGAAACCACTGATTTATGGAATTGCTATTTTGGCAATTGAATTTCATCCCAGAACAAAATATGTGTTTTGGCGGACACTATAAAACTTGGCCAGCCACAGCTGAAACCACTGATTTATGGAATTGCTATTTTGGCAATTGAATTTCATCCCAGAACAAAATATGTGTTTTGGCGGACACTATTATAGTTTACCAGCCACAGCTGTGACACCAGATTTATGGTATTGCTATTTTGGCAATTGAATTTCACCCCAGAACAAAATATATGTTTTGGCGGACATTATTATAGTTTGCCAGCCAGTGCTGGGACACCAGATTTAGGGGATTGGTATTTTGGCAGTTGAATTTCACCCCAGAACGAAATATACCCTGTTACGGACAGATTTAAACTAGGCCTGCAACAGCTGGGACACCAGATTCAGGGTATTGCTATTTTGGCAATTGAATTTCACCCCATAACAAAATATATAATTTGCAGGACACTATGAAAATTTGATATTTTACTGTGCAAGCCTTCTACAAGATCATTAATAAATATATTGAAGAGAATAGGGCCCAATACTGACCTCTGAGGTACAACACTAGTGACCGTGACCCAATCTGAGTGCATACTATACTGTTGGATGAAGGACCTGCCGTGATGTCACAGGATCACATGGGTCACATGGTCCACTCAAATGCTTCTATGATTGGACCATGTGACCCTGTGACGTCACCACAGGTCCTCAAGCATCCAAACTATCAAGAGAGAAGACGTTCTGGGGCTCTGCGCGTACAATGGGAGAAGGTAAGTTAACTCTTTATTATTTTTAACCCTTTAAAGCCCGGGGAACATTGCATTCTGTAATTAGAATGCGATTATTTTCCCTTATAACTATGTTATAAAGGAAAATAATTGCACATACAGAATACTCATCCCGAAACCAGTCTTCAGTGATGAAGTCTGACTTCGGGTCTGGGTACCAAGCATGCAGATTTTTTCACGCGCGTGCTCAACGCACTACAAACGTTAGCACACGCGCGGAAAAATCGCGCCGATTCCCGCAACGCACCCGCATCTTATCCGGGCGTCAAACATGACGCCCGTGTGCAAGAGGCCTAAGGGAATGATTTTACTTCATCACTAGGCTTGGAGCCGAGATAAGGTCCTTCCTGGCGCTCGTCTGTCATCTTTTTATAATGATATGTATTAATGAGACAAACATATAATGTCTGTTTGTTCATATAGTGGATCATATTTAGTTTTGATACAAGTTAATCGATATATCATATATGGGTTGTTTTATGCTTCATATATTGGTTTTATTTTTGTTACATGTTATAATCGTATATTAACGTATATATATATATCCTGTGTGTGTATCACCAGAAGCGTGTATTCCTGAGGTATGTGGAAAAGCATGTTCAGTTGGATTTCTGCTAATGAGAAAGTTGTGTTATTTTCATAAGATAAGGCACTTGTGAAATCCAAAACCCACACATTTGTTGTCTACATTTTAACTTTATGACATGAGAACAGTTATAAAAGTTTCTGAGAATCTAGGTTTTAATTGCTTCAAGTGTCAGGGGGTATGCCTCCCTTTTTGATGTATGTCACAGGTGATGGATGTCTACCACTTAACATGAAGTCCCATTATATAAATTTAACTCCTAAAAGCTTCACAGTTATAGCTTATACAACATTGCCGCCTAGGTATCGGCAGGTAACATAACACGTTCACCACAAAGCATTTTGGGTAATGTATGATCTCACAGTACCATTACCATATGTGCACACCCCTTGGTTTGGTTGGAAGACTGTTATCTAAAGGGGTGTATGCTTTTGATAAGTCTGTGAATATTAATCATAGACGGGATGAGAGAAGGGATTCCAGGAGAAAGAAAAAAAAGACTACAAACAAAAGATTAAACAGACATGTGGATTTAATCCTGGATCACGGGGAACCCTCTGGAGAGCTGACCGTCCCTCCGGAGCCCTACTCACCTTTTGACCCTTGGTAACGTATATCTTGCTTATTGCTTGCGGTATTGATAAGTTACTCAGCCTGGTATATAGTCAAAGATCCCCAATTGTGGATCTGTAATTGATAAGGCTCTTGATCAAGTTTGATCATTCTCTTAGCAAAGATGCATATTGTTAATTGAGCATCAGACATTGGTACTTAGTCCTTGGGAACTTTGTTATTCCCTAGCCTAATACCGAGCTGGTAAATTTGTAGTGCCGCCATGTACCTCAATTGGTTAAAAGGTGATAGAAAGGGGTAATCTTCTTTAATTTGAATTGTGGCATATCATTGCATTGATTGGCGATATTCAGTATTGATTGAAAGTATTGGTATTATATTTCATTGTCTATCATTGTACAGGTTGTATCATCGATTTTGTATTTAGCACTTATGTATAATAAACTCGCATATATTTTTGCATAGATGCTGGTACCTCGTTTTCTTTCTAGTTGCACAAAATAATTAAGGTTCTCGTCAACGAACTGAGAGGTTACTATGTCGCCCTCTCCTCAATAGGATCAATAACTTTGATATTTTTACTTTTGATCCTTTGTTTTGTTTTGTTTTTGTGTATAAAGCATTTTTGCGCTTTATATCCGCGACAGAATATAGTGGAGAAAAAAATATTTAATAGTTTTGCTTTATCCTTGGTACTCTCTGCAACACCTCCCTCATTGCTGTGTAGAGGGCCGATTCCTTCAGATTTCTATTTTTTACCATTTATATAATTGAAGAACATTTTAGGGTTAGTTTTGCTCTCTTTGGCAATTAATCTCTCGGTCTTTAGTTTGGCAGTTTTTATTAGTTTTTTACATATTCTATTTTTTTTCCATATAGTTTATCAGTGCTTCTTGGCTCCCCTACTGTTTTAGTGATTTATATGCTTTCTGTTTGTCATTTATTGCTTTTATTTACGATTCTATTTATCCACATTGTTTTTTTATTGTTGCTTAGCCTTTTATTCCTATAAGGTATGTACCTCTCACAATTAGATATTACAATGCTTTTTAAAATTTCCCATTTTGTTTTTGTATTTTTATTTTTGAGGACTTTGTCCCAGTTAGTTAGGCCTGTGGCCTTGCTTAGTTGGCTACATTTTGCTTTTTTGAAGTTTGGTATTTTTGTTCCTCCCTTTAGAAACTCTCATTTGAAGGATAACTGGAAGGTTATTACTTTATGGTCACTATTTCCTACGTGTCCCCCAACCTGAACATCTGTTGTTCTGCCAGGTCTATTAGTTAATAGGTCCTGTCCCTCTAGTTGGGTCCTGAACCAGTTGGGAAAGGTAATTGTCTTTGGCTATTGCCAAAAACCTGTTTCCTTTATGGGATGTACAGCTTTCAGTTTCCCAGTCTATATCTGAGTAGTTGAAGTCCCCCATAATAACGACTTCATTATGATTTGCCGCCTCGTCTATCTCGTTTAGTAATAGATTTTCTGTGGACTCTGGTATATTAGGTGTTTTAAAATAAACTCCTATTAGTAATTTATGATTGCTTTTGCCTCCATGTATTTCTACCCACAGTGACTCCACATGTTCATGCCCCTCACAGATGTATTCTCAAATTGTGGGCTTTAGACAGGACTTCACATAAAGGCAGACCCCTCCCCCTCTCCGGTTTTGACGATCCTTTCTAAACAGATTGTAAACTTTTATATTAACTGCCCAGTCATAGCTATCATCCAGCCATGTCTCAGTTATTCCCACTATGTCATAGTCCTCCTCACACATCACTAATTCCAGTTCTCCAGTCTTGTTAGTCAGGCTTCTGGCATTAGTATACATACATTTGAGAGATCAATGTATATTTTTTACCCTACACGTTTCATTCTGAACTGTTTTAGTCCCCCCTTCCATTCCTCCCCAGTCACACTACCTCGCGCTTGATCTCTATCTGCACTTTCTGCATCTTTCCCCTCTTATAATGTAATTACCATCCCCCCCAGTCCCTAATTTAAACACTCCTCCAACTTTCTAGCCATCTTTCTCCCCAACACAGCTGCCCCTTCCCCATTGAGGTGCAGCCCATCCCTACAATAGAGCCTGTAGCCGACAGAGAGGTCGGCCCAGTTCTCCAAGAACCCAAACTCCTCCTTCCTACACCAGTTCTTGAGTCACTTGTTAACCTCCCTAATCTCCCGCTGCCTTTCTTGTGTGGCTCGTGGAACAGGCAGTATTTCGACCTAAATCCCTGAAATCATTTTTAAAGACGCTCCACCTACCTCTAACTTTGTCATTGGTTCCGATATGGACCATGACCGCTGGATCTTCTCCAGCCCCTCCCAGTAATCTGTCAATCCGATCCACAATGTGTCGAACTCTAGCGCCGGGAAGACAGCACACTGTTCGGCGATCACGATCTTTGTGACAGATCGCCCTATCTGTTTCCCTAATAATGGAGTCTCCCACTACCAGCACATGTCTGGCCTGCCCTGCTCTCCTGGTCCCCTGCTTACTGGAGCTGACATTCCCCTGACTCGCAGAGGAAGTGTCTGGCTGCAGCAGTGCCATCCCTGAACTAAAATTCCCCTCATCTGCCAACCGTGCAAATTTGTTGGGGTGTGTCAGATCAGGGCTAGCCTCCCTGGCACTTTTCCCTTTACCCCACTTTCTTACTGAATACCCAGCTAACTACCTCACTCTCCTCAGCCCCCTCACTGTCACACTCCCCCTTATTTGCTCCATAGAGTGCTTGCTCAGTGAGCATCAAACTCTTTTCCAAATGGTCAGTGGCTTTCAGTGTTGCAACTCGCCTGTTTAGAGACTCGATGAGCAATTCCAAATGGGTAATTTGCTCACATTTTGAACAAACATATACACCCTCGAACGGCTGTTCCAGGACTGCATACATCAGACAAGATGTGCACTGGACGACGTTGTCAATAATGGAACTCATACTAAATGGGGATTACGCAGGGAAAGAGAGAAAAAAAATGCAATATAGAGCAGTGATAGGATTCTTACTTACTGTGGTCCCCTTACAGTAGTAGGAAGACTAGCGGTATTCCCATGTCCTCATCCTGCAACAAAAGTGGTTGAGCATCAGTGCATTCAAGGTCATCCTCTTCTGGGGCAGGGCTAGGTGGATGGGCCGGGGAAACCCTGCCAACAGATTCATCAAAAAGCATGAGACTTTCCTGCATGATTTGGGGCTCTGACTGCTTGGCTGATTTGCAAGGGGGTGAGGTGGAAGACTGATGGACATGGGCTGCAGGTACAAACTCTAAGCTTTCTGCAGAGGACTGGGTGTTAGATACTGTGAAGGAACTGGAGGCACTGTCAGCCACCCAATCTACTATTGCCTGTACATGTTCTTGCTTTGCCATCCGTAGAGCGGCATTTGGGTCTAACAAAAAATGCTGCAGATTCTGTCACCTACTTGCACCAGAGGAAGGTGTTTGACTTGGAGCGGTAGATGGCGCTGAAAGCCCACATCCTCTCCCAGCAACAGGAGCTCCACCAACACCACCACAACCATGCTCACGTCCCTTATTTGATGTTCTCCTCATTATTTGCATTCACCCACCAAGCTGATGCAGTTTTTAACTGCTGTACATTAACAGTAGATATTTATACTATGTATGGACACCAGATTTGGGGACCCAGAACTCAGATTTGGTCACTAAAATTCACAAATGCAGTATTTAACTGCTATAAATTGTAAATAATTATTTAAACGACGGGTGCACAACTGTTTTTTCTGCCTAAAACACAGCTTTTTTCAATAAAACCCCAAAATGCTGCCTTTAACTGCTGTAAATTTAAATTAGATATTTATACCATGTATGTACAACTGATTTGTGAAGCAAGAATATTGCTTTTTTCCCACAAAAAAGAATAATGCACTATTTCTCAGCTGTAATGTGAAATTGGTATTTAAGCAGTGTATTTCAAGATGCTCTGTGGATCAGGATTACCCCTTTTTTTGTCAAAAAACATACACTTATGCTGTATTTCACATTAGCAATATAAAATAGGTGGTTGGAATGGGTATTTCAGACTGTTTGGTGGAGCTTGAGTAAAGTTTTTTTCTAAAAAAACAAAGAAGCACTATTTCCCTATAGAAATATAAAATATGTCGTTGGACGGTGTATGCAGGACTGTTTTGTGGACAAGTATTATGGTTTTCCCCCCAAAATTAGACGGATTCTCTATTTCACTGCAGAAATGTCAAACATATTTTTGTGGTGTAAAATAGGCTTAGTGGATCAGGATGACCACTTTTTTTTAACTAAAATACACTGATGCACTAGTTGATAGCTTAAATTGAATATACAGTTTAGTTCATAGTATACAAAAGTGTTCTGTGACACCACAGGTCGCAGACTAGACAAATGGACTATGTTGCGGCTTTTGTCAACAAAAAAAACCTAAATGCTGTTTTCACTGCTGTAATTAAATGTAGGTATTTATACCGTGCATGTACAACTGCTTTGTGAAGCAGGAATTTAGCTTTTTTCACACAAAAAAAGAATAATGCACTATTTCTCAGTTGTAATGTGAAATCGGTATTTAGGCGGTGTATTTCAAAATGATTTGTGGATCAGGATTTCCACTTTTTTTGTCAAATACTTTTTCTATAAAAAACAAAGAAGCACTATGTCCCTTCAGAAATATAAAATATGTCGTTGGACGGTGTATGGAGAACTGTTTTGTGGACATGAAATCCTTTTTGTCTGCCAAGATTATACGGATTCTCTATTTCACCGCAAAAATGTCAAATATATATTTTGGCGGTGAAAAATAGGCTTGGTGGATCAGGATGGACACTTTTTTTTAACTAAAATACACTGATGCACTATTTGATAGCTGAAATGGAATATACAAAAGTGCTCTGTGGCACCACAGATCCCAGACTAGACAAATGGATTATGTCAAGGCACCCTTAAACATACAAAAGGCATTATAGGGGACTTAATCAGCCAGAAAAAAAGTTTTTTTTTTCCTTCACTGAGCTACAAAATAGGATTAGACTGATGTCCCTCGCTGGCTGCCACACATGCAGTACACTGCAGTGGCAAAAATGTCTGCCGAGAACCACCTCAGTAACAGATATATTACAAAAAAAGATTTTCCTTGCAGTGGATGGGTACAGAAATGTTAGATTGCTGAAGCTCCCTCCCTCTCTATTTGCTGTATCCTGTAGATTAAAGTAAAACAGGTTCTTCTGATTTCTACCCTATTCTGTCCCTGATCGCAGCACCAGCATCCTCTCCATAAGCTCAAATCAGCAGAGTAATGTGCGGCAGTACGTGACTCTAGCTTGGCTGTTTTAAGGCAAGAAGGCTTCTTAGGCCAAGAAGTAAAACGCTTGCTGATTGGCTGCTGTGCAGCCCTTCAGAAAGTGGGAAGAAATCGCAGAACAACGGACCCAAACCCAAACTTTTTTGAAAATGTTGGGTTCGGGTCTGTGTCCTGAACACCCCAAAATTCAGTACAAACCCAAACTATACAGTTCAGGTTCGCTAAACTCTAATCCCTACCTTTACCTACCTTGATCGAATGCAATCGGATGCCAAACAATAGAGAAGAAATTCCTACGCATGAGGCAGCATTACATCATGCACATCTAAAATCCATAGCACAACTCATACCTACACCCGACCCAGAAGCCCATATAATACTTTTGCTTGGAAGAGATATCATAAGAGTTCTCAAGGTGAGAAAAGAAATAAACGGTCCTCACAATTCTCCAGATGCTTGGGATGGGTCATTATAGGTGATGTCTACCTAGGAAATGTTCACAAGCCAGTGAATTCTCTTTACACAAGTACCTTGGAGACTGTACGTCCATCCCTCTTTCAGCCTTGTCCTAACAGGTTCCTTGTAAGAGAGAAGCCGGCAAGTGTACTATATCCTGACTTTTCAGAAATCGAGAACCATCCTTGTGGTGAAGACCAAGACCACTTGGGGTGCATGGTGTTACAGAGGACAAAGGAAGACCACAAGATAGCTCCCTCTATTGAAGATAAGGCCTTCTTAAACATAATGGAGCAAGGATTCTTCGAGGATAAAACGAACACCTGGGTACCACCTCTGCCTTTCAAGACACAGAGACGTCGTCTTCCCAACAACAGAGATCAAGCCTTTAAATGCTTCTGTTCGCACCAACGCAACTTTCAGAAAACACCAGAGATGATGGAACATTTCTTCTTGTTCATGAACAAGATATTGTAAAACATTCATGCAGAAATAGCTCCACCTCTAAAAGAATAGGAAGAATGCTGGTACCTACCAATCTTTGGCATTTACCACCCTAAGAAGCCAGGACAAATCCGAGTAGTATTTGACTCTAGTTCACAATATAAGGGAGTCTCTCTCAATTATGTTCTTTTGACAGGACCAGATCTCAACAACACTCTTCTCGGTGTCCTAATCAGATTCTGTAAATAATCTATTGCTATAGTTGCAGACATACAACAAATGTTCTATTGTTTCCTAGTTAAAGAAGAACACAGGAACTTCTTGAGATTCTTTTGGTTTAAAGATCATGACCCTACCCAAGACATCATAGAATATCGCATGAAAGTGCATGTTTTCAGCAACAGCCCATCTCCTGACGTCGCTATTTATGAACTCAGACTTTCTGCCCAAGAAGGTGAAAAAGACTATGGAAGAAGTTAGGAAGTTTGTTGAAAGAAAAGAGACTTCTACGTAGATGATGGCTTAAAGTCGCTTCCCTCACTAGAGGCTGCAATCAGTCTACTCAAAAGGACTCAAAGTATGCTTTCCTGTTCAAATCTCAGACTGCATAAGATAGCTTCAAACAGCAAAGTTGGTATGGAAGCCTTACCTACTCAAGATCATGCCAGTGATTTTGAAAGATCTAGACTTGGCGAAAGACCCATTACCCATACAGCACAGCCTAGGGCTCATCTGGGACCTCAAGTCTGACAACTTTACCTTTCAGGTCGACCAAGAACAGAAACCCTTCACACGACATGGAGTCCTATCCACCATTAACAGTCTATACGATCCACTTGGATTTGCAGTCTTTGTGATCATCCAAGGTAAGACTCTGCTCAGAGAGTTAACCACAGATACATGTGATTGGGATTCGCCACTCCCCTCAGAAAAAGAGGCACTATGGGTAACATGGAGAGACTCTCTAAAGACATTATCTAACGTGCGTATACATAGGCCATATGTCTACCTCTCTCTTGCTAAGGTTCAGACAGCTGTGCATATTTTGTGATGCCTCAGTAAAAGCAATTGCTGCAGTTGCTTACCTTTAAACTAAAGACATTAAAGGCCAGGTCCAAATTGGCTTTACAATGGGCAAAGCAAGGCTGGCACCAAGTCCTGAGCTTACCATACCAAGACTGGAACTTTGTGCTGCTGTTCTGGCAGTATAACTAGCAGGCCTTATTTTATCTGAAATAGATATAAAACTTGATAGCACAGTGTTTCATACAGACAGCAAAGTAGTGTTGGGATACATTTACAATGAGACTAGGAGATTCTATGTTCATAACAGAGTTCAAAGAATCAGGAGGTCTACACAGCCTACCCAGTGGCGCTATGTACTAACTGACCTCAACCCTGCAGACCATGCTACAAGATCTGTTTCTGCAGCGCACTTTAAAAATACCACGTGGCTCATAGGACCACCATTCATCTACAATCCTATACTTGAAACTCTTGAGAAAAACTCATTTGAGCTGCTAGAACCAAATGTTGATGCAGAGATTTGTTCTCATGTTTCTGTACTCACCACAAAAGCTTCTAACAGAGAGCTTGGGTCCAAACGATTCAATACGTTTTCTACATGGAAATCACTGAACAGAGCTATAGCTTACTTGATCCACATAGCCAAATCCTTTAGAGCCAAACCTACAGGATCAGAGCACTGCAAAGATTGGCATTACTGTCACAAGGCCCATACAGTGGATGAGCTCACACAGGCCAGAAACATTATTATCCGTTGTATCCAACAAGCGGTTCATACTCAAGAACCTGAACTGATTTTGTTGCTCTCGCCAGAAGTGACTAAATGAGATATCCTTATAGATACCAGGCGGGGAGTGTCATCCCCTGAACAAGCTTATTTGTTAATTCATGTATAGTTTTATGCATATTCAATATATGTTCTGTATAATTCTCTATTAGTTGTGTAACAGCACCATCTAGTGGCAATTTACATACATTACAGCTATTCATATTAGAAGTTTGGTCTACTTCAGTTCCCATAGCTTGTGACCCATGAAATTAGTGACACCATCATCCCTGCATACAACAGCCATTTTCCTCATTCATAGTCATTCCTGCCAGAGGTAGCACATGGTGTGGAAGCCTCTGGAGTCATCCTCCACATCTAAGCCCACGGTAGCATCACTGGCAAGCCACATTACAGCGTGTTTGTATCTGTTTGCATATGTATTTTGCATGTCTTTTCTCAAAGTTGGACTGGAACAGGAAGAAGCATTTAATGCAGTGCTCATTCAGCACTGTGCATAGAGGGGTTGAGAAGGCTGTTACTGTGAAAAAACATCCCTGCCTTCTCTATGGGGAGACCTGCTGTCAGCAAGGGGTTAAAGTAATATAAAGGTTATAACATTTAGGCTACTTTTGATGATGGGTTAAAATTATCTTCTAATTTCCATCTAAGAAACTACACCCCTCAAGGTATTCAAAACCAGTTTTACAAACTTTGTTAACCCTTTAGGTGTTCCACAAGAGTTATTGGCAAATGGAGATGAAATTTCCGAATTTCTATTTTTTGTTACCTTGTCTCAAAAAAAGTGTAATATAGAGCAACCAAAAATCATGTTTACCCTAGAATAGTACCAACAAAACTGACACCTTATCCCGTAGTTTCCAAAATGGGGTCACTTTTTTGGAGTTTCTACTGTAGGGGTGCATCAGGGGGGCTTCAAATGGGACATAGTGTCAAAAAACCAGTCCAGCAAAATCTGCCTTCCAAAAACCATATGGCGTTCCCTTCCTTCTGTGCCCTGCCGTTTGGCCATACAGCAGTTTACGACCACATATGGGGTGTTGGTGCAAACAAGAGAATAAGGGCAATAAATATTGAGTTTTGTTTGGCTGTTAACCCTTGCTTTGTTACTGGAAAAAATGGATTAAAATGGAAAATGTGCAAAAATTTGCTGTTTTCGGACCGTTTTTATTTTTTGTTATTTACATAGTTGAACTGACAGGTTATATTGTGTGCTATTTCTATAGAGCAGGTTGTTACGGACGCGACAATACCAAATATGACTACTTTTTGGGGTTTTTTGTTTTAGTTTTACATAATAAAGCATTTTTGAAAAAATTTTTTTTTAATGTCTCCACATTCTGAAAGCCATAGTTTTATTTTATTTTTTTGGGCGACTGTCTTATGTAGGGGCTCATTTTTTGCGGGATGAGATGGCGGTTTGATTGGCACTATCTTGGGGTGCATATGACATTTTGGTCGCTTGCTATTACACTTTTTGTGATGTAAGGTGACAAAAATGGCTTTTGACACCGTATTTTTTTTTTTTTTGCTGTGTTCAGCTGAGGTGTTAGTTCATATGTTATTTTTATAGATCAGGGTGTGACGGACGCGGCGATAGTTAATATGTATACTTTTTATTTATTTATATAAGTTTTACACAATAATATCATTTTTTAAAACAAAAAAAAATCATGTTTTAGTGTCTCCATAGTTTGAGAGCCATATATATATTTTTTTTTTTTTGGGCGATTGTCCTATGTAGGGGCTCATTTTTTGCGGGATGAGATGGCGGTTCGAATGGTACTATCGCTTACTATTACACTTTTTGTGATGTATGGTGACAAAAAAATGGCTTGTTTGACAACGTTTTTATTTTTTATGTTTACGGCGTTCCTCTGAGGGGTTAGGTCATGTTATATTTTTATAGAGCAGGTCCTTTTTTTTTTGGTTTTACACAATAATATCCTTTTTGAATAAAAAAAAAACATGTTTTAGTATCTCCATAGTCTGAGAGCCATATATTTTTCAGTTTTTAGGCAATTGTCTCAGGTTGGGAATCATTTTTGCGGGATGAGGTGACGGTTAGATTGGCACTATTTGGGGGGTCATATGACTTTTTGATCGCTTGCTGGCTTATTTACACCATTTTTTTTAATTATTTTTTTATGGCGTTCACCTGAGGAGTTTAGTCATGTGATATTTTTATAGAGCAGGTTTTTACGGATTTGGCGATACCTAATATGTGTAGTGTATTTTATTTTTTTAATTTTTATTCAGTGATATGTGCTTTTTTCATTTTTCCTTTTTTTTTCACTTTTTTACATTTCTTTTTTGACCCAGACCCACTTGGTTCTGAAAGATCCAGTGGATCTGGTGTCTGTATAATACAGTACAGTACACTATATAGTGCACTGTGCTGTATTTTGTACTTTACAAAGTCTGAATAGACCTTTAGCAGGTCTATTCAGACTTTCAGCACTATGTAGACAGGACGCTTCTGAAAGCGTCCTGTCTCCATGGCAACCATCACCCGCTGCCAGAACTGAGCAGGGGGTGATGGGGAGGGAGTGGAGCTCCCTCCCTCTGTGATCCCATCCTGTTGGGGGGCTGCAAAGGCACAGCAGCCCCCCGATGGGAGAGGGAGGGAGCTGTTAACCCTTCCGGTATAGAAGGGGTTAAACGGCTGGCATCTGATCAAGCACAGATGCCAGCCGTTTCTATCAGAGTGTCAGCAATGTGCTGACACTCTGATAGATCCACTAGACACCAAGGAAACATATCAGAGGAGGCGGGCGGGGGATCGCAATCGCGATCCCGCCCGCCGCACCGCCCGCCTCCTGCACCCCTCCCGCCGCCCACAACCACCCCCCCTGCACCCCCGCCGCCATAATATGATTGGGGGCTGCAGGGGGAGTTAAAGATCAAGACTTTGGGGGCATTAACTCTCTGATCAGAGATCGCACAAAGTGCTGCAAACCGCAGGTCTGAATTGACCTGCGGTTTGCAGCGATCGCCCATATGGGGGGGTCACAGGCCCCCCTGGGCATTGTAACAAGGTACCTGCTGAATGATTTCAGCAGGTACCTTGTTCCGATCACTGCCAGCTGAGCAGCAGTGATCGGAACAACTCATGACGTACCAGTACGTCATGTGTCCTCAAGGACTCGGGAAACATGCCATACCGGTACGTCATGTGTCCTAAAGGGGTTAAATATAAAACCTATTATAGCTACTCACCCCCCCCCCTCCAAGTATTGTGTAGGTAATAAGCAAATCAAATATCGAGTACCGTGATGGTCCACTTGAAATGCATCAGTTCCCCCTTTATCTTATGAGTTGTACCTGACAGCAGTATGAAGGTAGCCATAGCAATCTTGCAAAAACACAATTAAAACATAATCAGAGGTTCTCTGAAAAGGTTGTAAATATGTTTGAAATTATTTTATAACCTATTCACAAGGCTCTCTAAAACCAGTGCAACATTTCTCTTCTTTCTGAATGAGTTGCAAATTGAGCTTTTCCTTGAAAAGAAGTCAAGCTGGTGACACAGGCGCTAGTGGTGGTGGTGAATATTAAATCTGTATTTCGACTCTTTAGAATGCTCAATGGTCACAACAGCATTTGCTGGAGAGATGTTGCTTGTTAGGCTACTTTCACTAGCGTTTTTTGCGGATTCATCATGGATCTGCAAAAATGCTTCCGTTACAATAATATAAACGTCTGCATCTGTCATGAACGGATCTGGTTGAATTATATCTAGTGATGTTCGAGCACCAAAGTATTCGGGTGTTCGGCCCGAACACATTGCTCTATTCGTGTCCTCGGCTGAGCACCCGAGTATAATGGAAGTCCATGAGAGAAAACCAGGAACCCTCTTCTCTGAAGAGGAGAGGGTGCCTGGTCCAATGGAAAAGGTCAGAAAGTGACAGAAACACCACCGAAATGGATCGGGAATAGCATGAGGACGATGTCTGGATGCATCTTGGACTCCCAGTTCGCTGCTGGGCACCATGTTGTCCGAGTTGTACGCCACTTTTACAGACTAAAATACGCACAAAAACAAAACAAAACATTTTCACAGGAAAAATTGTTAGGAAACATTCTTTCCTGTATATTCAATTGCATATAAAGTGCAAGTGCTGCCAAAAATTACAAGCAAAAGTCACTCCAAACAGCCTGTATATTACATAAAGGAGGGCCTCAATCACATTGTGGTACACTTGTTCAGGTAGTGGGACTCCTACACTCATAAAGCCTATGCACTCAGTGAAAGGGCTGCCAAAAATTACAAGGAACCGGCACTACAATACACCCTTTATTACCCATAAAGGAAGGCATCACACACAAACCTGAAAAATTATGATTGGTGGCCTGCTGGTGACCCTCAAAAACATTTGGGTCGAGGGCCTGCTGGTGAGCTGATGCTCTAAAACATCATATGCGAGTGCGTGCTGTAAAGCTGACACTCTAAATCCTTATATTCGAGTGCATGCTGTTCAAATGACACTCTAAAACATTATATGCGAGTGCCTGCTGTACAGCTGACACTCTAAAACATTACATGCGAGTGCATGCTATTCAGCTGACCCTATAAAAAAATTAGAGTGGAGGAATATATACAATCTGGATGAGGAGGAGGAGAAAACAAGATTCAACCATACAGTATATAAAAGGTGCATGGGAAAACACTACAGTAGATTGAGTACATTATAAATGATAGATTGAAATTGCCTTTATGTTCATCATTAGCTCAGCTCTCCTCTGGTGGAGTTGAGAAGTCAGGGGCAATCCAGGCCTTGTTAATTTTTTATCTGAGTCAACCTGTCAGCATTGCCAGTGGACAAGCGGATACGCTTATCTGTGATAATGCCACCAGCAGCACTGAATACACGCTTGGACAAAACGCTGGCGGCAGGGCAGGCCAGCACCTCCAAGGCGTAGAGCGTAAGTTTGTGCCACGTGTCCAGCTTGGACACCCAGTAGTTGTAAGGCACTGAGAGATCATTTAGGATGCTGACACGGTCCTCTATGTATTCCTTCACCATCTTCCAAAACTTTTCCCTCCTTGTAGCACTAGGCCGTGCTTCAGGGTGAGGTTGCTGGCAGGCTGTCATGAAAGTGTCCCATGCCTTGGAGAGTGTTGCCCTGCCTTTGTTGGAACTGCTGTGTGTTCCCCTTGTCTCCCTTCCTCGGTTGCCTAAGGAAGTACGGACTCTGCCGGCCGAGTTGTCAGATGGAAAATTTTGGAACAATCTCTCAACAAGTACCTTCAGGTATTGCACCGTTTTACTCGTCCTCTCCACCACAGGAATGACAAATGAGTTGTAGCAGGGGTCAAAAAGGGTGAATACCCAGTAATCTGTGTTATCTAAAATATGTATAACACAAGGGTCGCGGGAAAGGCAGCCTAGCATGAAGTCAGCCATGTGTGCCAGCGTACCAACATGCAAAACGTCGATCAGGATAACTCTTCATCTCCTCATCCTCCTCTTCTGCCCATCCACGCTGAACAGATGGAATTAAAGTTCCATGGGTACTACCCTCTGCAGAGGCAACTGTCTCCAGCTCGTCCTCTTCATGGTCCAATTCGAGCTGAGAAGACGAACTATGGGGGGTCTGGCTATTACCCTGAGCAATGTCCTCCCCCATTTCCTTATCTGCCACATTCAGATTAATTGTGAGCAGCGATCGTTTGAGTAGACACAGCAGTGGGATGGTTATGCTGATAATAGCATTATCGCCACTAACCATCTGTGTGGATTCATGAAAGTTTTTTAAAACTTCACATAGGTCTGACATCAATGCCTACTCCTCGCTTGTGAATAGTGGCAGTTGACTGGAAAGGCGACGACCATTTTGCAGCTGGTATTCCACAACTGCCCTCTGCTGCTCACAAAGCCTGGCCAACATGTAGAACGTAGAGTTTTATCGCGTGCTCACATGGCAGAACAGTCGGTGAGTTGTAAGCTGCAAGCGCTTCTGCAGCGTTGACAGATCGGCTGAAGCTGTGGACGACTTGCGGAAATGGGCAAACATGCGGCGTGCCTTCACTAGTAGCTCTTGTAAATTGGCGTAGGTTTTAATAAACTGCTGAATCACTAAGTTCAAGACGTTGGCTAGGCATAGGATGTGTGTCAGGTTGCGGAGCTCCAAAGCCGCCACCAAGTTACAGCCATTGTCAGACACAACCATGCCTGGTTGTAGGTTGAGTGGCGAGAGCCACAGCTCGGTCTGGTCCCTTATAACCTGCCTCAGCTCTGCGGCGGTGGTCTGTTTGTCTCCTAAGCAGATCAGCTTCAGCACTGTCTGTTGATGCTTACCCACAGCAGTGCTACACTGCTTCCAGCTAGCGACTGATGGCTAACTGCTTCAGGAGGTGGAAGTGGAGGAGGAGGCGACGGAGGAGGAGAAGTGGGGGTTGGAGCCAGTAACATAGCTGCTGGCGAAGACCCTGATGGATGTAGGGCCCGCAAACCTGGCCATGGGTAGCACCTGTGTCATCCCAGGGTACGACTCACTCCCGGCCTCCACAACATTCACCCAGTGTGCAGTCAGGGAAATGTAGCGTCCCTGGCCACCAGCACTTGCCCATGTGTCCATGGTGAAGTGGACCTTCCCAGTAAGTGCATTGGTCAGGGCACTGGTGAGATTGTTGGACAGATGCTGGTGTAAGGCAGGCATGGCACACTAAAAAATATTGGAAGCTGGGGACTGTGTACCAAGGGACGGCCGCCGAAATCAGGCTGCAGAAGGCCTCAGTGTCCATAAGCCTAAATAACAACATTTCAAGGGCCAGTAATTTCGAAAGTTGCGCATTTAGTGCTATGGCCTGTTTGGGAGGGTATTTGCGCTTGCATTCAAATGCCTGTGTTATCAACATTTGGACGTTTCTCTGGGACAGGGAAGTGGATGTTGTTGCTGACAGTTCATGCTAATGTTCAGGTGCAGGGTGAAGGGCATCCGGGCCTGCGCCTTCGACACAGGATTGACCAGCATTGCGTAACTCAGGGGAAGAGGCGGCAGTGGTGTGACCCACAGACCTAAAGTGTGGACTCAGGCGTTCAGCCCACTTATTAGGGTGTTTGGATGCCATGTGGCAGATCATTCTGGTGGTGGTGAGGTTGCTAGTGTTCAACTACCACTCTTTTGTCGTCTGCACTTTCCTCAAAAATTCACCATACTGCGGAACACCTACCCCTTGGCAAGGTAGATTTACGCATGGTGGTGCTCCGTGTAACAGTTGCGGGCCTGTTTGTGTGTGGGCCGACTTCTCCCTTTTGCAACCCCACTGCCTCTTCCAGACTTTTACGGTGCTGCGGATCCCTCCCCCTCTGCACTGCTGTCCTTGCTCGGCTTTTCAACTTCCCATGTTGAGTCAGTGACCTCATCGTCCACCATCTCCTCTTCCACTTCCTCACTCTGCCCATCCTCCTGACTTGACCTAACGACAACCTCAGTGATTGACAACTATGTCTCATAATCATCCACCTCGTGAACGAATGATTGCCGTTCACCACCATTATCTTCTTGACACTGTGAAGGCTCAAGAAGTTGGGAATCAGGGCACAATATCTCAGGTACCTCTTCAAGCATGCTGGGCGCGAGGGCCAAATCTAATAGTGGCACTGGAAAGAGCTCCTCAGAATATGCGAGTGTCGGATCACTCGTTTGGCAAGCCTCTCCATGGTGGGAGGATGATCTCAGTGAGGATTTGGTTGACCAATCTCTTGGCTACAGAGACTGGATGAGAGGGTTGTGCTTAAGCGACTGGAAACATTATCTTCCACAAGCCAACCGACCAACTGTTCGCACTGGTCCGTCTTGGACAGTGTTGTCCTGCACCGCCCAGCTAAGTTGGACATGAAGCTGGGTACGGTGGATGTTTTATTTTTATTTTTTTTCTGGTGCACGGGCAGCAGGCGCAGTTTAATTGCGCCCAGGGCCACGTCCTTTTTACCATCAGCATCACACCCTCTTCCACGTACCTTAGTGTTCACCTTCTTCATATTAATGGTTTTGTCACTAGATTAGGCCCAGATTATTTAAATTTGTGCTACAGACACTGTTTTCGGATGAAGTACAGTATATGTCACAGAAAGCCACACACTATGGAGACTAGATTAGGCCTAGATTATTAAAATTTGCGCTTTAGAAACATTTTTCTTATGGAGTACTGTATATGTCAAAGAAAACACACTATGAACACTAGATTAGGCCCAGATTATTTATATTTACGCTAAAGAAACAGTTTTCGGATTTAGTACTGTATATGTCACGGATGTGGATTAAACGCACACACAGATGTGGCACAAATTATTTCAATTTCCCCAAAAACCAGAGTTTGCGGATGGAGTACAGTATGTCACGAATGTGGATTAAATGCACACACAGATGTGGCACAAATTATTTCAATTTCCCCAAAAACTAGAGTTTGCGAATGGAGTACAGTATATGTCACGGATTTGGATTAAACTCACACACTATTGACAATAAATGTGGCGCTGATTAGTTGAATTTACGCAAAAATACAGTCTGCTTATGATGTACAGTATATGTCACTAATAGGTATTAGAGAAAAATATATTTCTTTTGTCAAACACACACACTAGCCCTTAAAAGGATTATTGGTTGCGTGAAAAGCTATAGGTAGTTGTTAAAACAGCAATTTTTCTCCCTGCACTGGGTCTTTTCCTCAGCACAGTTGACCCTGAGACTGATCAATTGATCGCAGGTATTAAATATATATTACTGCTCTCAAACACACACACACACACACACACTGTAGTCCTTAAAATGACTTTTGTGTCTTTGCAAATGTTGTTTCTAATAAAATCTGTTAAATTTCGCTTCACACACTATCTTTCCCTGCCTACGCTCTGCTCTCCCTGATGCTGACTGAGCTGAACACGTGTCAATGGGTGCTATATAGCACCCAATGACGCGTTCCTGCCAGCCAATCAGTGTAATGCCAGTAGATAACATGGCTACAGCATTACAATGAAGGGCATTACTTACCTGCACAATGATTGGCTGCTTAGGAGGCGTCAAATGTGTGTGGAGGAGACTTGCTGATGCTCGCTGATCACTAAATATTATTTAAGACCAGTTAAAAAAATGATAATTATACAGAAATGTTGGCTTACTAAAAAGTATATGCATTCAATACTTGGTTGGGGCTCCTTTTGAATGAATTTCTGTATCAATATTGCATGACATGCTGGCAATTAGACTGTGGTACTGCTGAGGTGCTATGGAAGCCCAGGTTGCTTTCATAATGGCCTTCAGCTTGTCTGTACTGTTGGTTCTCTTGTCTGTTATTTTTCCCTTGACAATACTCCCTAGATTTTCCATGGGGTTTAGGTCAGGCCAATCAAGCACAGTGATACTGTGGTTATTTAACTAGGATCATGTTTCGGTACTTTTGGCAGTGTGGACAGGTGCCAAGTGCTGCCAGAAAATGAAATCGGTATCTCCAAAAAGCTTTTCAGAAGAAGGAGCGTTAAGTGCTCTAAAATGTCCTGGTAGATGGCTGCGCTGACTTTGGACTTGATAAAACACAGTGGACCAACATTAGCAGATGACATGGTGTCCAAAATGATCACTGACTTCACACTGGACCTCAAGCAAATTGGATTGTATGCCTCTCCTCTTCCTCCAGACTCTGGGACATTGATTTTCAAATATATTGCTAAATTTATTTTCATCTGAAAACAGGACTTTGCACCATTGAGCAACAATCCAGTTCTTTTTCTCCTTAGCCCAGGTAAGACGCTTCTGCTGTTGTCTCTGGGTCATGAGTGGCTTGACACAACTAATGTGACCGTTGTAGTCCATGCCCTGGATACATATGTGTGTGATGGCTCTTAAAGCACTGACTACAGCTGCGGTCTACTCCATCTGAATCTCCCTCAAATTCTTGAACTGCCTTTTCTTGAAAATTCTCTCAAAGCTATGGTTATCCCTGTTGCTCTTGCACCTTTTTCTACTACACTCTTTTCTTTCACCCAAGTTTCATTAATATGTTTTAATACAGCACTCTGAATAGCCAGCTTCTCTAGCAATGACCTTTTGTGGCTTACCTTCCTTGTGGAGTGGGTCAATGACTGTCTTCAGAGCTACTGTGAAGTCAGTTGTCTCCCCCATGATTATGTAGCCTTTAAACAAGATTGATGGTCCATTTAAAGGCTTAGCAAACATTTTCAGCTGATTAGAGTGTGACACCATAAGTCTAAAATATTGAGCTTTTTCTAAATATTTTAGATACTGTCTTTTGAGTTTTTGATAGTTGTAAGATATAATAATCAACATTAAAGGGTTTCTGTCACCAGATTTTGGCCTCATAAGCTGTCTGACATTAGCTATGGGCCAATGTTAGACCAACTTAATAATGTAAATCAAATGCCCCTCTGACCTGTCATAACGCTAAAAAATGATTTTATATCCTGTGCTAATTAGACTCTAGGAGCAGGGAGGGCTTTGCCCCTGCTCTTAGAGGCTCCGTGTTCCGACCTGTGGCCACGCCCCTCTTCTTCTGATTGACAGTTCCAGGCAGCGCAGCTCTCCTGCCTTCTGCACTGTCTTCATGCCGAAATCCCGTGCATTCCGCTTGTGTATTCGGCGCAGGCTCACTGCGCCGAATACACAAGCGGACGGCGCATGCGCGGGATTTCGGCATGAAGACAGTGCCAGAGGCAGGAGAGCTGCACTGCCCAGCACTGTCAATCAGAAGAAGAGGGGCGTGGCGGCAGGTCGTAACACGGAGCCTCTAAGAGCAGGGGCCAAATGGGGAGAAAATAGACTGGATCGCACATCCACAATGCTTAACCCTTGATATATGCTCTTCAGCTAAATACTATAGTAACCAATCCCCCATATCGCATGCAAATAGTGGAGACATTAGTTTACATTTTGATCAAAAGGTAGTAAGCCCACTCACGCCCTCCCTGCTCCTAGAGGCTAATTTGCATATGACATAAAATCGTTTTTTAGTGTTATGACAGGTCAGAGGAGCATTTGATTTACATTTTTAGGTTGGTCTGACATTGGCCCATACCTAATGTCAGACAGCGTATGAGGTCAAAATCTGGTGACAGAAACCCTTTAAAAGAAATAAACACTTGAAATAGATCACTTGAATAGAATGCTTTGCTCTGTGTGTAATGAATCTATATAATATACATGTTTAATTTTTTTAATGAAATTGCTGAAATATATTAACTCTTCAATGAAATGCTAATATATTGAGATGCGCTTGTAAATAAAAGTTCTGAGTGGGAAATTCAGGCCACAAAAGGGGCCTAAAGTTAGGAAAAGGATCTAGTAAAGGTCTTAGCACATGATTGGCAAAACGTGACCATTTTTGGGTCTCTGCAAACACAAATTTGAACTGGTATTTATTTGTACTGTAGAAATGTTAGACTACCTTTAGTGTTGAGCGAGCATGCAGTTCGGCTTGAGCATTGCTATGCTCGGCACATGGCGGTATTTGGCTGAATACAGCATGTGCTCGAGCGCACAGCCAAAAAACGTGCACATGAGTACTACCCTCACTGTAATGTCGTAGCCATGTTTGTTACTGGCATTACAGTAATTGGCTGGCCATATCGCATCATCGGGTGCTATATAGCACCCGATGGCGCGTGTTTGGCTCAGTCTTAGTCAGGGAGAGCTGTGCATAGGAAGGGACAGACAGTGTAGGGAGTTATATTGGACTATTTTTATTAGAAAACATTTTCTGAGACCCAAAAGTCCTTTTAAGGACTATTGTGTGTGGTAGCAGCAATATATGTTTTTAGCACAACCGGCGCTAAATTGCTAAAACTTTACAGACCCAAAAGTCCTTTTAAGGACTATTGTGTGTGGCAGCATCAATATATGTTTTAGCGTAATCTTGTGCAAAATAGCGTCTAATATGCTGCTGCAGACAGTTAAATTATCTGCGCAACATCTCCCGTGTAAAGTGTGCATTAAAAATTTTTATCTGTGACATACAGTGTACTTTTTCAATAGATGGTGTCTGGTTCTGACAGTGACATTACCAGGGCCACATCTAAAGTGTAACATGTGAGCATAAAATTTTTATCTGTGACATACAGTGTACTTTTTCGGTAGATGCTGCGGACAGTGACATTACCTGTGGTACCTCTTCTGTATGACATTTCCACATCCCAAATACCTTTTAAAATTGTCGGCGGCAAAGACTTCAAAATCCTATGCTACTGTACATGTGACATACTTTTCAAGCATATATAACATTTAAAATAAGGAAGGCGAGCAGTGAAGGGCAGGAAAGTGGCCGTGATGCTGATGGTGCACACAGAGGCCGGAGGCTCTGGGCATGTTGAAACTGTGCCTGCTGCCAGAGCACAAGAATAACAATCACCCATTAGAGTTGAGCGAACACCTGGATGTTCGGGTTCGAGAAGTTCGGCCGAACTTCACGAAAATGTTCGGGTTCGGGATCCGAACTCGACCCGAACTTGACCCCGAACCCCAATAAAGTCAATGGGGACCCAAACTTTTGGGGGCTAAAAAGGCTTTAACCCCTTAAGGACCGGGCTCATTTTCAGCTTAGGACCAGGCCATTTTTTGCAAATCTGACCAGTGTCACTTAATGTGGTGATAACTTTAAAACGCCTTTTCTTATCCAGGCCATTCTGAGACTGTTTTTTCGTCACATATTGTACTTCATGACACTGGTAAAATTAAGTCGAAAAATTTCATTTTTATTTATAAAAAATATCAAATTTATCCAAAATTTGGAAAAATTTGCAATTTTCCAAGTTTTAATTTCCCTACTTCTATAATACATAGTAATACCGCCCAAAAAACTTGAATTACATTCCCCATATGTCTACTTCATGTATCGATCATTTTGGGAATGCCATTTTATTTTTTGGGGACGTTACAAGGCTTAGAAGTTTAGAAGCAAATCTTGAAATTTTTCAGAAATTTTCAAAAACCCACTTTTTAGGGACCAGTTCAGGTCTGAAGTCACTTTGTGAGGCTTACATAATAGAAACCATCCAAAAATGACCCCATTCTAGAAACTACACCCCTCAAGGTATTCAAAACTGATTTTACAAACGTCATTAACCCTTTAGGCAAATGGAGATAAAATTTCAGAATTTCGATTTTTTTGGAAAATTTTCCGTTTGAATCCATTTTTTCCAGTAACAAAGCAAGAGTTAACAGCCAAACAAAACTAAATTTTTATTGCCCCGATTCTGTAGTTTGCAGAAACACCCCATATGTGGTCGTAAACTGCTTTATGGCCAAACGGCAGGGCACAGAAGGAAGGGAACGCCATATGGTTTTTGGAAGGCGGATTTTGCTGGCCTGGATTTTTGACACCATGTCCCATTCGAAGCCCCCCGATGCACCCCTAGAGTAGAATCTCCAAAAAGTGACTTCATCTAAGAAACTACACCCCTGAAGGTATTCAAAACTGATTTTACAAACTTTGTTAACCCTTTAGGTGTTCCACAAGAGTTATTGGCAAATGGAGATGAAATTTCGGAATTTCTATTTTTTGTTACCTTGCCTCAAAAAAAGTGTAATATAGAGCAACCAAAAATCATATTTACCTTAAAATAATAAAACAAAACTGACACCATATCCCGTAGTTTCCAAAATGGGGTCACTTTTTTGGAGTTTCTACTGTAGGGGTGCATCAGGGGGGCTTCAAATGGGACATGGTGTCAAATAACCAGTCCAGCAAAATCTGCCTTCCAAAAACCATATGGCGTTCCCTTCCTTCTACGCCCTGCCGTTTGGCCATACAGCAGTTTACGACCACATATGGGGTGTTTCTGCAAACTAGAGAATCGGTGCAATATATATTGAGTTTTGTTTGGCTGTTAACCCTTCCTTTGTTACTGGAAAAATTGATTAAAATGGAAAATTTGCAAAAAAATAGCTATTTTCGGATCGTTTTTATTTTTTGTTATTTACATCGTTGAACTGACAGGTTAGATTGTGTGCTATTTCTATAGAGCAGGTTGCTACGGACGCGGCAATACCAAATATGGCTACTTTTTGGGGGGTTTTGTTTCAGTTTTACATAATACAGCATTTTTGAAAAAAATGATTTTTTATTGTCTTCACATTCTGAAAGCCATATATTTTTTTTATTTTTTGGGCGAATGTCTTATGTAGGGGCTCATTTTTTGCGAGATGAGATGTCGGTTTGATTGGAACTATCTTGGGGTGCATATGACATTTTGGTCGCTTGCTATTACACTTTTTGTGATGTAAGGCACAAAGAGGAGAGTTACCATCATGCCAAATCAGTATTGATTTCACCCAGCAGTGCCAGCAGTGCCACAGGCCTCATTTACTAATTCAGGAGGACCATGGCACCAGAGGAGAGAGGTCCCGTAAAAGCAACACAAGCCTTAGGTCAACCTGCAATAGAACAGGCCATTATCATTTATGTAGGCCCTTGACACCCAGACAGAGTAGAGGTCATTTAACAGTAAAAAAAAGTTTAATGTCTCCCACCAAGACAGCAAGCAATTAAACGAAATATTGGCCCCTGACACCCACAAAATGTGTCCGTCATTTGACAGTATAAAGAGCTTAATATCTCCCACCAATGCAACAAGCGATGAAACAAAATATAGGCCCCTGACAACCAGACAATGTAAAGGTCATTTGACAGTATAAAGAGGATAATATCTCCCACCAAGACAACAAATGATTAAACGACATATAGGCCCCTGACACCCAGACAATGAGGCAGTCATTTAACAGTAAAAAGAGTTTAATATCTCCCACCAAGACAACAAATGATTAGACAAAATATAGGCCACTGACAACCAGACAATGTAGAGGTCATTTGACAGTATAAAGAGGATAATATCTCCCACCAAGGCAACAAATGATTAAACGACATATAGGCCCCTGACACCCACACAATAGGGCAGTCATTTGACAGTAAAGAGTTTAATATCTCCCACCAAGACAACAAATGATTAAACGACATATAGGCCCCTGACACCCAGACAGAGTAAAGGTCATTCGACATCAAAAAGAGGATAATGTCACCCACCAAAGCTACAGGCGATTATCTGAAATGTAGGACCCTGGCACCCAGACAGAGGAGAAAGGTCCCATAGCAGCAAAAGAGGCATCATGTTACCCACCATTGGAACATGCCACTTTCAGTAATTTAAGCCCCAGCACCCAGACAGAGGAGAGAGGTCCAATAGCAGCAAAACAGGCATCATGTTACCCACCAATAGAACAGGCCCCTTTCAGTTATTTAGGCCCCAGCACACAGACAGAGGAGAGAGGTCCCATAACTGAAAATCAGGCTTCATGTCACGCACTAAAGCAGCAGGCAATTAGCTGAAATATAGGCCCCTGGCACTCAGACAGAGGAGAGATTCATTCAACTTGATGTTGACCATAAAATAATGGTACAATTAAAAAAAGAGTATTCAATAAAGAAGTGCCCTGGAGTACAAGAATGTATGGTTGAGGGCAAGGCAGTTATAAATGCCTATTCTGAACAAGGGATGGACAGGTCCTTTGGGATCCATGCCTGGTTCATTTTTATGAACGTCAGCTTCTCCACGTTGGCTGTGGACAGGCGGCTGCATTTGTCTGTAATGACGCCCCCTGCCGTGCTAAATACACATTCAGATAATTCACTGGCCGCAGGGCAGGCCAGCACCTCCAAGGCATAAAAGGCTAGCTCTGGCCATGTGGACAATTTGGGATCCAGAAGTTGAATGGGACCGAACCATCAGTTAGTACGTGGAGGCGTGTACACACGTACTGTTCCACTATGTTGTTGAAATGCTGCCTTCTGCTAACACGTTTCCTATCAGATGGTGGTGCATTTAGCTGTGGCGCGGTGACAAAACTTTTCCACATCTCGGCCATGCTAACCCTGCCCTCAGATTAGCTGGCCGTGACACAGCTGCGTTGGTGACCTCTTGCTCCTCCTCTGCCTTTGCCTTGTGCTTTCACTTGTGCCCCCGTGTCAGTTGGGAATGCTCTCAGGAGCGCGTCTACTAGCGTGCGCTTGTACTCGCGCATTTTCCTATCACGCTTCAGTGTGGGAATTAAGGTGGGCACGTTGTCTTTGTACCGGGGATCCAGCATGGTGGCCACCCAGTAGTCCAGTAGTCAGCACACGTTAAACTGTGGGCAACTCTGCTGTCGTTGTGCAGGCACTGCAGCATGTAGTCGCTCATGTGTGCCAGGCTGCCCAGAGGTAAGAAGAAGCTGTCCTCTGTGGGAGGCGTATCGTCATCGTCCTCTGTTTCCCCCCAGCCATGCACCAGTTATGGGCCCGAGCTGCGTTGGATGCCACCCCACTATGAACATGCTTCATCCTGATCCTCCTCCACCTCCTCGTCCTCCAGAAGTGGGCGCTGGCTGGCCAAATTTGTACCTAACCTCTGCTGTTGCAAAAGACCTCCCTCTGAGCCACTTCTAAAAGACTGGCCTGAAAGTGTTAGAAATGCCCCTCTTCCTCCTCCTCCTGGGCCACATCCTCTTCCATCATCGCTCTAAGTGTTTTCTCAAGGAGACATAGAAATGTTATTGTAAAGCTGATAATGGCGTCATCACCACTGGCCATGTTGGTGGAGAACTCGAAACAGCGCAACAGGGCACACAAGTCTCGCATGGAGGCCCAGTCATTGGTGGTGAAGTGGTGCTGTTCCGCAGTGCGACTCAACCGTGCGTGATGCAGCTGAACTCCACTATGGCCTGCTCTTGCTCGCACAGCATTTGTCTCTCCAGCATTTGCAAGGTGGAGTTCCACCTGGCGGGCACGTCGCATATGAGGCGGTGAGCAGGAAGGCCGAAGTTACGCTGTATCGCAGATAGACGAGCAGCGGCAGAATGAGAACTCTCGAAGCGCACACAAACGGCCCGCACTTTATGCAGCAGCTCTGACATGTCGGGGTAGTTGTGAATGAATTTCTGCACCACCAAATTCAGCATATGCGCCAGGCAAGAGATGTGCGTCAAACCGGCTTTTCCCAGAGCTGCAACGAGATTTTGCCCATTATCGCACATCACCTGGCCGGGCTTGAGGCTCACGGGCAGCAACCACTCGTCGGTCTGTTGTTCTATACCCAGCCACAACTCCTGCGCGGTGTGGGGCCTAGTAGTGGCCAAGTAGGAGGAGGAGGCGACAGGATGCAAAGGATGATGCCCTGTGATCCTTGGTGGCGGAAGGACGTGCGCCAAACAGCTCTCCGCCTGGGGCCCAGCTGCCACTACATTTGCCCAGCGTACAGTTAAGGAGATATAGCGTTCCTGGCCGTTGCTTTCGGGTCCACGTATCTGTGGTTAGGTGGACCTTGCCACAGATGGCATTGCGCAGTGCACACTTGATTTTATCCGATACTTGGTTTTGCGGGTAAGGCACGACTCTCTTACAGAAGTAGTGGCGGCTGGGAACGACGTACTGTGGGACAGCCACCGCCATCAGCTGTTTTAAGCTGTCCGTGCCCACCATCCTTAATGACAGCATTTCAAAGGCCAGTAGTTTAGAAATGCTGGCATTCAGGGCCATGGATCGAGGGTGGCTAGGTGGGAATTTACGCTTTCTCTCCAAAGTTTGTGTGATGGAGAGCTGAACGCTGCCGTGTGACATGGTGGAGATGATTGGTGACAGAGGCAGTGGTGTTTGTGGCACATCCTCTGTTTGCTGGGCGGCAGGTACCAACGTTCCTCCAGAGGTGGAGGAAGAGGCCGAGGCAGCAGCAGAAAAGGGAGCAGAAGGGGCCTGAGCCCTTTATTGGTTTTGAAGGTGCTTACTCCACTGCAGCCCGTGTCTCGCATATAGATGCCTGGTCATGCAAATTGTGCTAAGGATCAGAACGTTAATGCCTCGCTTCAGGCTCTGATGGCACAGCGTGCAAACCACTCTGGTCTTGTCGTCAGCACATTGTTTGAAGAAGTGCCATGCCAGGGAACTCCTTGAAGTTGACTTTGGTGTGCTCGGTCCCTGGTAGCGGGGGCCAGTAGCAGGCGAACTCTCTTGGCGATGGCTGTTGTGCTTTTTCACCCTGCTCCCTCTATTGCTACGCGTTTGGCTTGGTCTCACCACTGCCTCTTCCTTTGAACTCTGAAAGTCAATGGCACGACCTTCATTCCATGTGGGGTCTAGGACCTCATCGTCCCCTGCATCGTCTACCACACAGTCTTCCTCCCTTACCTCCTGTTCGGTCTGCACACTTCAGAAAGACGCAGCAGTGGGCACCTGTGTTTCGTCATCATAAGAAACGTGCTGACTCTGATGAGGTGGTATTCCCATGTCCTCATTATCAGAAAACTTAAGTGGTTGTGCGTCAGTGCATTCTATGTCTTACCCCGCTGGGGTAGGGCTAGGTGGATGCCCTTGTGAAACCCTGCCAGCAGATTCTTCAAACAGCATAATAGACTGCTGCATAACTTGAGGCTCAGACAGGTTCCCTGATATGTATGGGGGTGATGTGACAGACTGATGGGCTTGGCTTTCAGGCGCCGCCTGTGCGCTTTCTGCAGAAGACTGGGTGGAGATAATGTGAACCTGCTGGATCTACTGTCGGCCACCCAATCGACTAGCGCCTGTACTTGCTCAGGCCTTACCATCCTTAGAACGGCATTAGGCCGGAACAAATATCGCTGTAGATTCTGGCGGCTACTGGGACCTGAGGTAGTTGGTTCACTGGAACGTGTAGCTGTGGCAGAACGGCCACGTCCTCTCCCAGCACCAGAAGGTCCACTAACACCACCACAACCATGTCCGCGTCCCTTATTATTATTATTATTATTATTCTCATTGTTACTGTTCACCACAATAAGGAAAAACTTATTTGGTCCAATGTTTAGAGTTCAAATTAAGCCCTTTTTTTACAGGCACCTAACACTATCTAGCTATCTATTTATGTACCGCATTACACTAATACAGCCACAGCTGGAACTCCAGATTTAGGGGATTGTTATTTTGGCAATTGAATTTCACACCAGAAAAAAATCTATCCTTTGACGTACAGTATTAAACTTAGCCAGCCACAGCTGGAACCCCAGATGTAGGGTATTATTATTTTGGCAATTGAATTTCACACCAAAAGAAAATCTATCCTTTGACTTACAGTATTAGGCTACATTCACACGACCGTGAATGTGTCCGCGTCCGTTCCGCAATTCTGCGGAACGGGTGCGGACCCATTCACTGTCTATGGGGCCGGACGAGGTGCGGAGAGCACACTAAGTGCTCTCCGCTTCCGCATTTGCGGAGCGCGGCCCCGAACTTCCGGTCCGCGGCTCCGCAAAAGATAGAACATGTCCTATTCTTGTCCGCAGCCTGCGGACAAGAATAGGCATTTCTATGGGGGGTGCGGCTGGGTGTATTGCGGATCCGCAATTTGCGGATCCGTAATACACTACGGTCGTGTGAATGTAGCCTTAATCTTAGCCACCACAGCTGGAACACCACATTTAGTGGATTGGTATTTTGGCAATTGAATTTCACCCCAGAAAAAAATTCTATCCTTTGACATACAGTATTAAACTTAGTATTAGCAAAAAAGAGGACCATAAAAGATCCAAAATAGCAGAAACATTAAATAATGTCCACATCCAAAAAGTTTTGAGACAAACATATGGAGAAGGAATTGGCCTCTTTCCTATTACAACTTTTACATTTTGTACTTACCAGGAATTTTTTCTCCTTTAATGGGTCCTTTTTCCTACAGTTCCAGGGGACCGCGATGGGGGCGGCCTGTGCGCCGTCCTACACAAATTTGTTTATGGGGCTGTGGGAGAGGGACCTGTTCATGTCAGACGGAAACGTCATCATGGACCGCGCCATTTTTTGGGCGCGGTACATTGATGACGTCTTCTTGATCTGACAGGGAACTGAGGGCCAGTTACATGATTTTATGGGTCTCCTGAATACAAATTCCCGGAACATCAAACTCTCGTATACGTATCATAGCGATAGGGTTGATTTTTTAGATGTATCTGTTATTAGAGATACTGATGGATACATCAAGACTGATGTCTACCGTAAGGAGACTGCGGTAAATGCATATTTACATGCATCTTTTCTTCATCCCAGGAACACAATCAATGATATTCCGGTTTTACGGATTCAATGAATATGTTCTGATGATGCTGCTTTTGAGAGGCGGGCTAGTGAACTGAAGGATCGTTTTCTCAGAAGAGGTTATAGCCACCGTTCTATTAAAAAGGCATACTGGAGAGTGAAGACACAGAAACAACTTGATTTACTTTGACTGAGGAGGGATAAAATGAGCAATACTACAACAAGGTATGTGACAACATACCACTCTCGCTGGGAGGAGATGAGGTGCATTTTGACTAAACACTGGTCTATCCTACTCACAGTTCCAGTTTTGGAAAAACTCCTGCCAGAGCGACCATCCATTGTGGCTCGGAAAGCAAATACCTTGCGTGACAGTCTGGTGAAGAGTTATTTGAAACCTCAGGCTCCACAAATTTTGATTGGACAAGGGGCACCGCGAGTTGGATTTAGACCGTGTGGCAAATGTGTAGCTTGCCCTAACATGGAACGGGCATTTGACTTCATGGACTCCTCTGGACAAAAGTTGTTCACAATTAATCACTACCTCACTTGCTCCAGCTCTAAAGTAATCTATTATGCGACTTCCCCATACTGAAAGATATATGTGGAGGTCCGGGTGAAAGAACATGTGAGAGACATCATCTCTGCATCTCTGATATAGAAGAGAGTGAAACACTTAAGCCAATTCCAAGGCATTTCAAAGACTTCCATTCATGCAATCCAAGACTTCCAAAGGTGAGAGGGATTCATTGTATTAAAGTTGATTTACAGGCAGGGAATATTTCCAAAAAATTGGCCCAAAAAGAGAGTTGGTGGATTTGGACCCTTGGGACATTACGTCCCAGGGGCCTTAATGAGAACCTGGGCTTTTCATCTTTCCTGTAATCATCAAGACTAGTGTTGAGCGAACAGTTCGAGCATAGTTCGGGTTCATACCGAATTTTGGGGTGTCCGGGACTAGTGATGTCGAGAACATAAAATTTTCCGTTCGCCGACAGCGAACGCGAACTTCCGCAAATGTTCGTTCGTGTTGTATCGATCAGGTAGTGTAAGGGTTACGCCCACTTTACAGACATTGATAGACCAAACTCCCCTTTTAATGCACCGCAAACAACCGCAAACAGTCCATTTGCACAACTGCAAACTCCCCATTTGCACAAGGTTGGATTCCAAGCTAGCCACGTCCCGGTGATGTCATTGAAGGTTTCTTCCTCCACCCAGCCACGTACAACACCAAGGGTCCCCGAAGGGTGAATTGAATAGATTTTTCGAACGGGGAGATGGTTAAAAAAGCGCTGGCTCCCTCCACTCTGTTTTAATCCACGGTGACTGCGTCTGCGCCGTGCAATTTACTGTCACACCCGATATGAGTGGTATTTTCTGTAGTACTAGTATTCTCATCAGTTTAATCCCTCTAACGTCCCCAATCTGGGGTCCATTTATTGAATTGATTTTTCGAACGGGGAGATGGCTAAAAAAACGCTGGCTCCCTCCACTCTGTTTTAATCCACGGTCACTGCGTCTGCGCCGTGCAATTTACTGTCACACCCGATACGAGTGGTATTTTCTGTAGTACTATTCTCATCAGTTTAATCCCTGTTACATCCCATATCAGGGATTGCCTTTTGTGAAAAAAAATTTAGGCCGGGTACCTTCGACTGCCTTCACAGTGACAGACCAAACTCTCATACACCAAACTGAATTGATTTCAGGAATCGGGAGATGGAAAAAGCAGCTTGGTCGGTCCTTATACTCCCAAATTGGGGCACTGTGCGTGCACAGAGCAATGTGCTGTGACACCCTATATGAGTGGTGTCTTAACTAGTACTATTCCATACTATTTACGTACCCTATTCGGTAGAATTGATTAACCATTGTCGAATTAGCGAACCATTACGACATCATGAAATAATTTAGTTCTGAGCTCTGTACTTGCTTTGTATTGGAATTGATGGGGATTTTTTTAATTGTCTGCATCATTTCTAATAAACTATTAAGAGACTTTATTATGATTTTTTATTTTATGTATTAAAAACCCATGCAACATATAAAAAAAAAAGGTAAATTAATGTTTTTTCTATGAAATATTATCCAGCCGTCCGATCGCTTTTGGTCTGACCATAATGAAGCAACGGCCTTATCACCTGGGGTGTGGCAACATTGCCAACACACTCATAGAGGTGATGATTGCTTCATTGTGATACGCAAGCCCCTTCACCACAACAATGTAACGATCACAAAGGGGAATTGACACTTGTATGTGCCTTTTTTTTTGGTTTGATTTTGCAGCCACAGTGCTGCACCATAGGACAGAAAAATTAGGCATGTACACATGCCTGAAAAATAATGGCATTGTTGCAGCCGCTATTGTAGCAGCGGCCGGAAAAATTGATGTTTTCCAGGCAGAAAAGTGACTAAACCATTGCGGCTTGAACCCTAGTTGGTGGTGGAGAATTCACGAAAGTCATCCGGTATGCAGACATTAAATACAGCAGCGTGGGGACCATTTTGAGGCCAAGGCATGTAATCAGGCCTTTTGTTAGTCAAACGTATCCCCCACTGTCAGTCCCTTCAGGATCCATGCCTCATTCATCTTTATGAAGGTGAGGTAATCAACACTTTTTTGACCGAGGCGACTTCTCTTGTCAGTGACAATGCCTCCTGCTGCACTGAAGGTCCTTTCTGACAGGACACTTGAAGCAGGGCAGGCCATAAGTTCTATCGCGAACTGGGATAGCTCAGGCCACAGGTCAAGCCTGCACACCCAGTAGTGAAGGGGTTCATTCCTCCTCAGAGTGTCGATATCTGCTGTTAAGGCGAGGTAGTCTGCTACCTGTCGGTCGAGTCGTTCTCTAAGGCTGGATCCCGAAGGGCTGTGGCGATGAGTAGGACTGAAAAAGCTCCGCATGTCCTCCATCAACAACACATCTGTAAATCGTCCAGTCCTTGCCGCCGTGGTAGGAGGAGGATTACACTCACCTCTTCCCCTGTTAGATTCCCGTTGTGCTGTGACATCCCCCTTATAAGCTGTGTAAAGCATATTTTTTAGTTTGGTTTTGAACTGCTGCATCCTTTCCGACTTTCGGTAATTTGGTAACATTTCTGCCACTTTCTGCTTATACCGGGGGTCTAGTAGCGTGGCCACCCAGTACAGGTCTTTCTCCTTCATCCTTTTTATACGTGGGTCCCTCAACAGACATGACAGCATGAAAGACCCCATTTGAACAAGGTTGGATGCAGAGATACTAATTTCCCATTCCTCGTCCTCACTGATGTCATTGACGGTCTGTTCTTCCCCCCAGCCACGTACAACATCATGGGTCCCAGATAGGTGACGACAACAACAAGCACGGGTGCCTGCAGTGGTTGGTCTTCCTCCTTCTCAAAGCTGCCACATTTCTCCTCTGACTCCTCTTCCTCATACTCCTCTTCCAGCGTTGCCGCAGGTCCGGCAAGCGATGATGACAAGGCTGTTTCTGGTGGTGATGGTGACCACAACTCTTCCTCTTCCTCTTCACGCTCATCTACAGCCTGATCCAGCATTCTTCGCAGGGCACGCTCCAGGAAGAAAACAAATGGGATGAGGTCGCTGATGGTGCCTTCGGTGCGACTGACTAGGTTTGTCACCTCCTCAAAAGGACGCATGAGCTTGCAGGCATTGCGCATGAGTGTTCAGTAACGTGGCAAAAAAATTCCCAGCTCCGCAGAGGCTGTCCTAGCACCCCGGTCATACAAATACTCGTTGACTGCTTTTTCTTGCTGGAGCAGGCGGTCAAACATTAGGAGGGTTGAATTTCAACGTGCCGGGCTGTCGCATATCAAGCGCCTCACTGGCATGTTGTTTCGCCACTGAATATCGGAAAAGTGCGCCATGGCCGTGTAGGAACGCCTGAAATGGCTACACACCTTCCTGGCCTGCTTGAGGACGTCCTGTAAGCCTGGGTACTTAGACACAAAACGTTGTACGATGAGATTCAATACATGTGCCATGCACAGCACATGTGACAACTTGCCCAAATTCAATGCCGACAACAAATTTGTTCCATTGTCACACACCACTTTGCCGATCTCCAGTTGGTGCGGGGTCAGCCACTGATCCACCTGTGCGTTCAGGGCAGACAGGAGTGCTGGTCCTGTGTGGCTCTCTGCTTTCAGGCAAGTCAACCCCAAGACAGCGTGACACTGTCGTATCCGGGATGTGGAATAACCCCTGGGGAGCTGAGGCGATTCAGTTGATGTGCAGCCAGACCCCGCAGCAGAAGAGGACTCAGCCGAGGAGGATATCGAAGAGGATGGAGTAGGAGTAGAGGAGGTGGCAGTAGGTCTGCCTGCAAGTCGTGGTGGTGTCACCAACTCCGCTGCGGAGCCATGCATTCCATGCTTGTCAGCCGTCAGCAGGTTGACCCAATGCGCAGTATACATGATATACCTGCCCTGACCGTGCTTTGCAGACCAGGTATCAGTGGTCAGATGGACCCTTGCCCCAACACTGTATGCCAGAGATGCCATGACTTCGTTTTCAATGACATGGTAGAGGTTTGGGATTGCCATTTTTTGAAAAAAAATTCGTCCGGGTACCTTCCACTGTGGTGTCCCAATAGCAACAATTTTTTTGAAGGCTGGACCAGGAGGAGCATGGTGGTTTAGAGTTTGTGTGCTGCTTGTACTCATGTGTTGATCTCATAGGCGTTTGTGATGTGAGATCATGTGCCTTCGCAAAGCAGTTGTACCAAGGTGGGTGTTGGACTTCCCACGACTCAGTTTCTTTTAACACAGGTGGCAAATGGCATTGCTGTTATCAGAGGCAGACACACAAAAAAAATGCCACACTGCTGAGCTTTGCAATGACGGCATTCTGGGGGTGGCAACAACATGCGTTGACTGGCGTGCTGTCTGGCTGACCCCAGGTGCCGATACATGCTGTCTGACTGTGCCACTAACTCCTTGCGACGACCTCCCCCTGCTTCCAACTCGTCTCCTTATTCTCTCTGTCTCCCCTTCTGAACTTTCCCCCTCTTCTTCTCTTCGAGCAGGCACCCACGTGGCATCCGTGGACACATCGTCATCATCAACCGCTTCACTTGTATCTGACACCTCAGCAAAGGAAGCAGCAGCGGGTAAAACATCATCATCATCATCATCATCACACTGTACGTCCATGTGTGTAATCCTGCCTGACTGAGACATATAACTGTAATCTACATCATCTGGCAATAATGATTGGGCATCACTAATTGCATACAACTGATGTGTAAATAACTCCTCTGACGGATCAAGTGAAGCAGCTGTGGTGGCTGTGGTGGTAGTGGTGGTGGTGGCGTCGGGCGGGTGCGTGGTAACTTGAGAGCAGGTGACCGAAGCTGAGCTGGAGGAGGATGGTGTGTCAAGGTTCTTAGCAGAAGCTGTTGAATATTGGGTGTCCTGTCTAAGCCAGTCAACTATGTCCTCAGAATTTTTCGGGTTCAGGGTACGTGGCCTCTGAACACTAGGCATTATTCCAGGGACAGTGGAAATCACAGTACCACGACCACGACGGCCCCTGCTGGGTGGCCTGCCTCTGCCTGTCATTATTTTTTAGATAAGCGGTACTACGCGTGCTAGGTACTTTGCCACCCCGGTATCAGTGGTGGGCACTGGCAGTGGGCACACTACAGTCAGTAGAAGTGGGCCTGACACACACTGGCAGCAGGCAAGCAACTGAATTTAGACTACTGTCTAAAAATGAAATGCCTTATTTATCGGCAAGCTACTGTGCCACCCGGTATCAGTGGTTAGCACTGGCAGTGGGCACACTACAGTCTGTGGAAGTGGGCCTGACACACACTGGCAGCAGGCAAGCAACTGAAATTAGACTAATGTGTAAAAATTAAATGCCTTATTTATCGGCAAGCTACTGTGCCACCCGGTATCAGTGGTTGGCACTGGCAGTGGGCACACCACAGTCAGTGGAAGTGGGCCTGACACACACTGGCAGCAGGCAAGCAACTGAATTTAGACTACTGTCTAAAAATTAAATGCCTTATTTATCGGCAAGCTACTGTGCCACCCGGTATCAATGGTTGGCACTGGCAGTGGGCACACTACAGTCAGTGGAAGTGGGCCTGACACACCCTGGCGGCAGGCAAGCAACTGAATTTAGACTACTGTCTAAAAATTAAATGCCTTATATATCGGCAAGCTACTGTGCCACCTGGTATCAGTGGTTGGCACTGGCAGTGGGCACACTACAGTCAGTGGAAGTCGGCCTGACACACACTAGCAGCAGACAAGCAGCTGAAATTACACTAAAGTGTAAAAATGAAATGCCTTTTTTTGATGCAAAGTCCTGTGGCACACGGGATGACAGGGGTGGGCACTGGCAGTGGGCACACTACAGTCAGTGGAAGTCAGCCTGACACACACTGGCAGGCACCTAACCTTAGATTAAAGTGTAAAAATGAAATTCCTTTTTTTAATGCAAAGTCCTATTCCTCATGGGATGACAGGGTTGGGCACTGGCAGTGGGCACACTACAGTCTGTGGGCCTGCAGCTCCTCACACACAGTAGGGCCAGGCAACTGCAATATGTATATGGAGAAAAGAAAAAGCAGACTAATGTTGCAGCCCTAAAAAGAGCTTTTTGGGGTGCTGTCAGGACGCTGTCCTTACAGCAGAGATCAGATGAGTCTTTCAGGACTGGAGTGGACACTGAATTCACTAGTCTAGCTATCGATTTCCCTAATAAATCAGCAGCAACTACACTCTCCCTCCTCTCATTAAGACTGAAAATTCCGAATTAATCTAAAATGGATGCTGTTCAGGAGATGGGAGGGTCTGGGAGGGAGGGTATGCTGCTGATTGGCTGGAATGTGTCTGCTGACTGTGAGGTACAGGGTCAAAGTTTGCTCAATGATGATGTATAGGGGGCGGACTGAACATCGCATGTGTTCGCCCGATGCGGAGAACGCGAACAAGCTATGTTCGCCGGGAACTGTTCGCCGGCGGATAGTTCGGGCCATCTCTATCCGGGACACGGACCCGAACCCGGATATTTTCTAATAAGTTCGGGTTCGGGTTCGTTGTTCGGCGATTACTTCCCGCTTTCTGAAGGGCTGCACAGCAGCCAATCAGCTAGCGTTTTACTTCTTGCCCTAAGAGCCCATCACAGCCATGCCTACTAATGGCATGGCTGTGATTGGCCAAGTGCAGCATGTGACCCAGCCTCTATTTAAGCTGGAGTCACGTAGCGCCGCACGTCACACTGCTCTGAGTAGTGTAGGGAGAGGATGCAGCTTCTGTGAGGGCGAGATTAGGCAGGGAAAAGTCAGCAACAGCACCTAATGAATGGATCGATCTACAGCTGTGAATGATTGAACTTCTGCTAGTTACTTGCTCACTGGTTTTTAGGCTGCACAGAGCGTTTTTTTGTCACTTATTTTCTGGGGTGATCGGCGGCCATTTTGACTTGTGGTGCACCAGAACAAGCTGCCACCAAGTCCATCAATCCATCAATAATCAATACTAGTTTTTTTTTGCTATATCTTACATCAGTTGCTTGGCTGTGATAATTGTCATCCCTAGAAACTCAGGATAGCAATTTCTATATTTTATTAAGGGGTTAAATACAATTGCCCAAATGCCAATCCCCTAAATCTGGTGTTCCAGCTTTGGCTAGCCAAGTATAATACTGTCTGCTGTCTGGCAAAGGATAGATTATTTTCTGTGGTGAAATTCAATTGCCAAAATAGCAATACCATAAATCAGTGGTTTCAGCTGTGGCTGGCAAAGTATAATAGTGTCCGCCAAAACATATATTTTGTTCTGGGGTGAAATTCAATTGCCAAAATAGCAATACCCTGAATCCGTTGTCCCAGCTGTTGCAGGCCAAGTTTCATAGTGTCCACAAAAACATATATTTTGTTCTGGGGTGAAATTCAATTGCCAAAATAGCAATACCATAAATCAGTGGTTTCAGCTGTGGCTGGCCAAGATTCATAGTGTCCGCAAAAACATATATTTTGTTGTGGGGTGAAATTCAATTGCCAAAAGAGCAATACCCTGAATCTGGTGTCCCAGCTGTTGCAGGCCAAGTTTCATAGTTTCCGCAAAAACATATATTTTGTTCTGGGGTGAAATTCAATTGCCAAAATAGCAATACCCTGAATCTGGTGTCCCAGCTGTTGCAGGCCAAGTTTCATAGTGTCCTGCAAATTATATATTTTGTTCTGGGGTGAAATTCAATTGCCAAAATAGCAATACCATAAATCAGTGGTTTCAGCTGTGGCTGGCCAAGATTCATAGTGTCCGCAAAAACATATATTTGGTTGTGGGGTGAAATTCAATTGGTAGCAATACCCTGAATCTGGTGTTCCAGCTGTTGCAGGCCTAGTTTAAATCTGTCCGTAACAGGGTATATTTTGTTCTGGGGTGAAATTCAAATTCCAAAATAGCAATACCCTGAATCTGGTGTTCGAGCTTTTGCAGGCCAATTGTAAATCTGTCCATAAAAGGATACCTTTCATCCAGGGCCTAAATACTAGCCCTAAAAGAGATATTCCCCTAAATCAGTGGTTACTGCTGTGCCTGGATTAGTGTAATACGCTACATAAATAAATAGGCAGATAGTGTTAGGTGACTGTAAAAAAAGGCCTGAATTTGAAATCAATACATTGGGTCAAATATTTTTTTTCTTATTGAGGTGCTTGGTGAACGGTAACAATGAGGAAAACATCTAGTAAGGGACGCGGACGCGGTCGTGTTGGTGTTAGTATACCCTCTTGTGCTGGGAGAGGATGTGGCCATTCTGCCACAGCCACACATCCTAGTGAACCAACTACCTAAGGTTCCAGTACCTGCCAGAATTTACAGCGATATTTGGTGGGGCCCAATGCCGTTCTAAGGATGGTAGGCCTGAGCAGGTACAGGCGCTAGTCAATTGGGTGGCCGACAGTGGATCCAGCATGTTCACAACATTATCTCCCACCCAGTTTTCTGCAGAAAGCGCACAGGTGGCACCTGAAAACCAAGCCCATCAGTCTGTCACATCACCCCCATGCATATCAGGGAAACTGTCTGAGCCTCAAGTTATGCAGCAGTCTCTTATGCTGTTTGAAGACTCTGCTGGCAGGGTTTCCCAAGGGAATCCACCTAGCCCTTCCCCAGTGGTGGAAGACTTAGAATGCACTGATGCACAACCACTGATGTTTCCTGATGATGAGGACATGGGAATACCACCTCATCGGAGTCCGCACATCTCTGATGATGACGAAACACAGGTGCCAACTGCTGCGTCTTTCTGCAGTGTGCAGACCGAACAGGAGGTCAGGGAGGAAGAATGTGTGGAAGACGATGCAGGGGAAGATGAGGTCCTAGACCCTACATGGAATGAAGGTCGTGCCACTGACTTTCATAGTTCAGAAGAAGAGGCAGTGGTGAGACCGAGCCAAAAGCGTAGCAAAAGAGAGAGCAGGGGGCAAAAGCAGAACAGCCGCCTCCAAGAGAGTTCGTCTGCTACTGGCCACCGCCACCAGGGACCGAGCACCCCAAAGGCAGCTTCAAGGAGTTCCCTGGCATGGCACTTCTTTAAACAATGTGCTGACGACAAGACCCGAGTGGTTTGCACGCTGTGCCATCAGAGCCTGAAGCGAGGCATTAACGTTCTGAACCTTAGCACAACTTGCATGACCAGGCATCTACATGCAAAGCATGAACTGCAGTGGAGTAAACACCTTAAAAGCAAGGAACTCACTCTGGCTCCCCCTGCTACCTCTTCTGCTGCTGCCTCGGCCTCTTCCTCCGCCTCGGGAGGAATGATGGCACCTGCCGCCAACCAAACAAAGGATGTGCCACCGACAACACCACCTGCATCACCAAGCATCTCCACCATGTCACACGGCAGCGTTCAGCTCTCCATCTCACAAACCTTGGAGAGAAAGCGTAAATTCCCACCTAGCCACCCTCGAGCCCTGGGCCTGAATGCCAACATTTCTAAACTGCTGGCCTTTGATATGCTGTCATTCAGGCTGGTGGACACGGACAGCTTCAAACAGCTGATGTCCATGGCTGTCCCACAGTATGTTGTTCCCAGCCACCACTACTTCTCCAAGACAGCCGTGCCTTCCCTGCACAACCAAGTATCCGATAAAATCAAGTGTGCACTGCGCAACGCCATCTGTGGCAAGGTCCACCTAACCACAGATACGTGGACCAGTAAGCACGGCCAGGGACGCTATATCTCCCTAACTGCACACTGGGTAAATGTAGTGGTGGAGGCGGAGTGTTCCTTGGTGCACGTCCTTCTGCCGCCAAGAATCGCAGGGCATCATTCTTTGCCTTCTGTAGCCTCCTCCTCCTACTCGGCTTCCTCCTCCTCTGCTTCCACCAGCTCATCCAGTCAGCCACACACCTTCACCACCAACTTCAGCACAGCCCGTGGTAAACGTTAGCAGGCCATTCTGAAACTCATATGTTTGGGGTACAGGACCCACACCGCGCAGGAGTTGTGGCGGGGTATTGAACAACAGACCGACGAGTGGTTTCTGCCGGTGGGCCTCAAGCCCGGCCTGGTGGTGTGCGATAATGGGCGAAATCTCGTCGCAGCTCTGGGACTAGCCGGTTTGATGCACATCCCTTGCCTGGCGCATGTGCTGAATTCGGTGGTGCAGAAGTTCATTCAAAACTACCCCGACATGTCAGAGCTGCTGCATAAAGTGAGGGCCGTCTGTGCGCTCTTCCGGCGTTCACATCCTGCCGCTGCTCGCCTGTCTGCGCTACAGCGGAACTTCGGCCTTCCCGCTCACCGCCTCATATGCGACGTGCCCACCAGGTGGAACTCCACCTTGCACATGCTAGAGAGACTGTGCGAGCAGCAGCAGGCCATAGTGGAGTTTCAGCTGCAGCACACACGCGTCAGTCGCACTGCGGAACAGCACCACTTCACCACCAATGATTGGGCCTCCATGCGAGACCTGTGTGCCCTGTTGCGCTGTATCGAGTACTCCACCAACATGGCCAGTGGCGATGACACCGTTATCAGCGTTACAATACCACTTCTATGTCTCCTTGAGAAAACGCTTAGGGCGATGATGGAAGAGGAGGTGGCCCAGGAGGAGGAGGATGAGGGGTCATTTTTAGCACTTTCAGGCCAGTCTGTTAGAAGTGGCTCAGAGGGAGGTTTTTTGCAACAGCAGAGGCCAGGTACAAATGTGGCCAGCTAGGGCCCACTACTGGAGGACGAGGAGGATAAGAAGGAGGTGGAGGAGGATGAGGATGAAGCAGGTTCACAGTGGGGTGGCACCCGACACAGCTCAGGCCCATCACTGGTGCGTGGCTGGGGGCATACGGAGGATGATGACGATACGCCTCCCACAGAGGACAGCTTGTCCTTACCTCTGGGGAGCCTGGCACACATGAGCGACTACATGCTGCAGTGCCTGCGCAACGACAGCAGAGTTGCCCACATTTTAACGTGTGCGGACTACTGGGTTGCCACCCTGCTGGATCCCCGGTACAAAGACAATGTGCCCACCTTACTTCCTGCACTGGAGCGTGATAGGAAGATGTGCGAGTACAAGCGCACGCTGGTAGAGGCGCTCCAGAGAGCATTCCCAAATGTCACAGGGGAACAGGTGGAAGCCCAAGGCTAAGGCAGAGGAGGAGCAAGAGATCGCCAATGCAGCTGTGTCACGGCAAGCTCCTCTGAGGGCAGGGTTAGCATGGCAGAAATGTGGAAAAGTTTTGTCTCCACGCCACAGCTAACTGCACCACCACCTGATACGGAACGTGTTAGCAGGAGGCAGCATTTCACTAACATGGTTAAACAGTACGTGTGCACACCCCTCCACGTACTGACTGATGGTTCGGCCCCATTCAACTTCTGGGTCTCCAAATTGTCCACGTGGCCAGAGTTAGCATTTTATGCCTTGGAGGTGCTGGCCTGCCCGGCGGCCAGCGTTTTGTCTGAACGTGTATTCAGCAAGGCAGGGGGCGTCATTACTGACAAACGCAGCCGCCTGTCCACAGCCAACGTGGACAAGCTGACGTTCATAAAAATGAACCAGGCATGGATCCCTCCCTTGTGCAGAATAGACATTTATAACTGCCTCCCCCTCAACCATGTATTCTTGTACTCCTGGGCACTTCTTTATTGAATCCTCATTTTTTTTAACTTTACCATGATCTTGCGGTGCAAACCAAAGTTGAATGAACCTCCCCTCTGTCTGGGTGGTGGGGCCGAAATAACTGAAAGTGGCCTTCTCTGGGGGTGGTTGATATGACGCATGATTCCTTGCTGTGGGACCTCTCTCCTCTGTCTGGGTGCTGGGCCGAAATAACTGAGAGTGGCCTTCTCTGGTGGTGGTTGATATGACGCATGATTCCTTGCTGTGGGACCTCTCTCCTCTGTCTGGGTGCTGGGCCGAGATAACTGAGAGTGGCCTTTTCCGGTGGTGGTTGATATGACGCATGATTCCTTGCTGTGGGACCTCTCTCCTCTGTCTGGGTGCTGGGCCGAAATAACTGAGAGTGGCCTTCTCCGGTGGTGGTTGATATGACGCATGATTCCTTGCTGTGGGACCTCTCTCCTCTGTCTGGGTGATGGGCCGAAATAACTGAGAGTGGCCTTCTCCGGTGGTGGTGAATATGACGCATGATTCCTTGCAGTGGGACTTCTCTCCTCTGTCTGGGTGTTGGGCCGAAATAACTGAGAGTGGCCATTTCCTGTGGTGGTTGATATGACGCATGATTCCTTGCTGTGGGACCTCTCTCCTCTGTCTGGGTGGTGGGGCCGAAATAACTGAGAGTGGCCTTCTCCGGTGGTGGTTGATATGACGCATGATTCCTTGCTGTGGGACCTCTCTCCTCTGTCCGGGTGCTGGGCCGAAATAACTGAGAGTGGCCTTCTCCTGTGGTGGTTGATATGACGCATGATTCCTTGCTGTGGGACCTCTCTCCTCTGTCTGGGTGGTGGGGCCGAAATAACTGAGAGTGGCCTTCTCCGGTGGTGGTTGATATGACGCATGATTCCTTGCTGTGGGACCTCTCTCCTCTGTCTGGGTGCTGGGCCGAAATAACTGACAGTGGCCTTCTCCGGTAGTGGTTGATATGACGCATGATTCCTTGCTGTGGGACCTCTCTCCTCTGTCTATGTGCTGGCCCGAAATAACTGAGAGTGGCCTTCTCCGGTGGTGGTTGATATGACGCATGATTCCTTGCTGTGGGACCTCTCTCCTCTGTCTGGGTGCTGGGCCGAAATAACTGACAGTGGCCTTCTCCGGTAGTGGTTGATATGACGCATGATTCCTTGCTGTGGGACCTCTCTCCTCTGTCTATGTGCTGGGCCGAAATAACTGAGAGTGGCCTTCTCCGTTGGTGGTTGATATGACGCATGATTCCTTGCTGTGGGACCTCTCTCCTCTGTCCGGGTGCTAGGCCGAAATAACTGAGAGTGGCCTTCTCCTGTGGTGGTTGATATGACACATGATTCCTTTCTGTGGGACCTCTCTCCTCTGTCTGTGTGGTGGGGCCGAAATAACTGAGAGTGGCCTTCTCCGGTGGTGGTTGATATGACGCATGATTCCTTGCTGTGGGACCTCTCTCCTCTGTCTGGGTGGTGGGGCCGAAATAACTGAGAGTGGCCTTCTCCGGTGGTGGTTGATATGACGCATGATTCCTTGCTGTGGGACCTCTCTCCTCTGTCTGGGTGCTGGGCTGAAATAACTGACAGTGGCCTTCTCCGGTAGTGGTTGATATGACGCATGATTCCTTGCTGTGGGACCTCTCTCCTCTGTCCGGGTGCTGGGCCGAAATAACTGAGAGTGGCCTTCTCCTGTGGTGGTTGATATGACGCATTTTTCCTTGCTGTGGAACCTCTCTCCTCTGTCCGGGTGCTGGGCCGAAATAACTGAGAGTGGCCTTCTCCTGGGGTGGTTGATATGACGCATGATTCCTTGCTGTGGGACCTCTCTCCTCTGTCTGGGTGGTGGGGCGGAAATAACTGAGAGTGGCCTTCTCCGGTGGTGGGTGATATGACGCATGATTCCTTGCTGTGGGACCTCTCTCCTCTGTATGGGTGCTGGGCCGAAATAACTGAGAGTGGCCTTCTCCGGTGGTGGTTGATATGACGCATGATTCCTTGCTGTGGGACCTCTCTCCTCTGTCTGGGTGCTGGGCCGAAATAACTGAGAGTGGCCTTCTCCGGTGGTGGTTGATATGACGCATGATTCCTTGCTGTGGGACCTCTCTCCTCTGTCTGGGTGGTGGGGCCGAAATAACTGATAGTGGCCTTCTCCGGTGGTGGTTGAAATGACGCATGATTCCTTGCTGTGGGACCTCTCTCCTCTGTCTGGGTGCTGGGCCGAAATAACTGAGAGTGGCCTTTCCGGTGTTGGTTGATATGACGCATGATTCCTTGCTGTGGGACCTCTCTCCTCTGTCTGGGTGCTGGGACCGAAATAACTGAAAGTGGCCTTCTCCAGTGTTGAGTGATATGACGCATGATTCCTTGCAGTGGGACCTCTCTCCAATTGATATTGGTTAAAAAATTTTTTTTTTTAAATTCATTTCCCTATCCACATTTGTTTGCAGGGGATTTACCTACATTTTGCTGCCTTTGGCAGCCCTCTAGCCCGTTCCTGGACTATTTTACAGCCTTTTTAGTGCCTAAAAGTTCGGGTCCCCATTGACTTCAATGGGGTTCGGGTTCGGGATAATGTTCGGGTCGAGTTCGTATCCCGAACCCGAACATTTTCGGGAAGTTCGGCCGAACTTCTCGAACCCGAACATCCAGGTGTTCGCTCATCTCTAGTTATCTCATATTATATTATTTTTTATAATTGTCCCCTGCCTGCGATCGTACATTAGGTAGGGTAATACAGCATGGATTTAGTGTTATGAAAATTATAGTTTTAATCACTGCCATAACATTACTACAGCGGGCCCGGTGTAGTAGAATACAGTTACTGCACCGGGCCCCGCGGTCATTTGCAAACAAGATGCAGGACCCCCACCCCCTGTATTGGGGGTCATCACAACCACTGTATGGGGGCATCTGTGGATGGCACTGTATGGGGGCATCTGGGGATGGCACTGCTATGTCATCCATAGATCATATAGCATGTCATCCATAGATTCCCCCCATAGCAGTGCCAACCCCAGATGCCCCCATACAGTGCCACTCACAGATGCCCTCATACAGTGCCATCCCCAGATGCCCCCATACAGTGCCATCCCCAGATGCCCCCATACAGTGCCATTTTTTCACTACTTTTTCACTCCCCTCCCTCACGGTCCTCACTCCTTTTTCCCTTTTCTTTTCATTGTTCCTAGATCATTTTATATATAATTTACAAGCTATATATATTTTATATATATTTTGTTTCCGATTGGTTACTCTTAGCAACGTTTTGTTATCCTACCTCCACTAATTTCGCTTCATCCGCGATATTGGTGCGCGCAACGCGCGACGCCACGCTCGGCACCTGCCACTTGTGCGTCTCTTTGCCGCATCACATGACATCTGTCTGTGTCTGTGGGCGTGACGGCAGGACGCCACCTGGGAAGTTAGCCGGGCGCGGTTTGTTTTTATGCGTTCGCGCGCCCTTTACATATGCGGATGACGCGATTTACGCCGAAATTCACGTCGGGGTAACGCCATCCTGGTTGCTTGTCCACACCACTTCATTTAGGTGAGTCCTTCCCCTGCCTCGGATGTTTAGGTTTTTATACCTATGTATCACTGGATATGTACATCCAGCCCTGTGCATGTGTACCATTACTTACCATAGTGTGGTTGGCTCATCCGGACTTTTCCTATTATTTATATATGAACATATTTTGCAGGATCCGTTCCGTTTTTTTGCGGATCCGCAAAAAAACGGACATGTGTCCAGAAGAACTTACTGAAGCCATACGGCCGTCTGAATGAGCCCTTACTCTGTATTATTTCTACTTTATTTTTTCTGTTTGGTGTGTTACCCCAGGCTGGCGTTTTTCTGTTACTCCCTCTTCCCTCTTTTAATGGCATATATATGCTTTATATGCTTTTAACATGAAAAATAGGATGAAATGATGACTATAAACAAAATATATGTGAATAGTGAACATGGAAAAATGATTGAATGTAAGGCTGATTTGCAATGAGATCTCTGTTCATGCTTTTAAAAATACAAATGTGCCTTCCCAAATTGAACCAAATAGTAGAGCCAAAGCAAACTTTATAAATATCTCTATAATCTTTTTCTGGTCCCCCTAATTTTTACTGTACCTGATTCAGAAACTAGCGAATTTCTTGACATTCGCTTTGGGTCTGATTCTAATGAAAAACTCAATTTTTGTCCGAATCGATTCTACCTGAATCAAAAGTGATTCAGTTGGACTGAAAATTGACATACTGCACTCTGGGGTTTCCTAGGACTCATAATTTCTTTTCTCTCATCTTTTTCTCTTTTTTTCTATTTATTTATTTATTCACATTTTTACTTTCTCTCCCTCCCCTCCTCTTTAGGCCTCATGCACACGACAGTATTTTTTTGCGGTCCGCAAAACGGGGTTCCGTTGTTCCGTCATCCGTGTCCATTTTTGCTTCCGTTGTGTTTCTGTGTGTCTTCCGTTTTTTTTAGCAGACATGACGCAAAAGATTTTACCAAAAGTCAGGCTGACAATTTTTGCCAAGTGCCTGCCAAGGGATCCGCAAAAAAAACGGACGCGGAACGCGGATGACACACGGATGGCCATCGGCATTTTTTCACGGTCCCATTGACTTGAATGGGTCCGTGAACCGTTTTTCACGGACAAGAATAGGACAGGTTATATTTTTTTGACGGACTGGAATCACGGACCACGGACGCGGAGGACAAACGGTGCATTTGCCGAGTTTTCCACGGACCTATTGAAAACCAACTGGTCCGCAGAAAATCACGAAAAACGGCACAACGGACACGGAATCAAACAACGGTCGTGTGCATGAGGCCTTAAAGCTCTTTAACTCAATGACGGCAATATTAAATAATGTCAAAGTGACATTGACATATATAGCTATGAGTAAATGCATGGTTGACGGTGAAAACAGCCTGTTTAACCCCTTCCCAACATACGGAGTAAAACTGAAAAAAAAAGACATATTTGGTATCACCGTGTCTGTTATGACTGGCTCTATAAAAATATCAAATCATATATACCTTCAGTTGAATGGTGTAAAAATAAATAAAACAACAATTTTTTTTGTCACCTACCTCGCCTCACCAAAGCATAATATTAAGCAATCAAAATGTCAAATCTACCCCAAAATGGTAACCATGAAACTATCACCTTATCCCGTGAAAACAAGCCTTTGCACAAGACCATTGCCAGAAAATAAAAATAATATGGTTTTCAAAAAATGGCAATGAAAACACATGATTTTGAAAACATGAATAAAATAAAAATGCTTTAAGTAAAATTTGGAAAAGGTAAAAAAAAAAGTAATTAAAAGTAAAAAAGTAAAAAAAAGTAATTTTTCCTGGACTGTGTTTGCCACAACAATAAAACCCAAAAAAGCAATGGCAGAATTGCTGCCTTTTCTTTATCCTGCTTCCCAAAAAGCTAAATAAATAGTGAACAAAAAGTCGTATATACCCCAAAATAAAACCAATGATGATGGCAACTAATACCGCCGAAAAACAAGCCCTAACACCGCTCCATTAAAAAACATTTAGTGCTCAGAAAATGGCTGCACTGGTACCTACAGGCTGTTGAAAACCCACATGTCGCCTATAAACCAATCCATCAAAATCTGCACTGAAAAGGCTAAGGTGTTTTTTTTTCCCTTCTAAACATTGCAGCATACCCAAACAGCAGTTTATGTCCAAATGTATGGCCCTTCCATACCAGATAGAACTCGCCAACAATTTAAAGGTACTGTCTTAGATGGCACCAGCTGAGCACAGAATATTGGGCATTGAAATAACATATCTTTGGAAAACTTGCAATTTTAATTTTGCACAGTTCTCTGCTCATTAATTTCTGCAAAACACCAGTGGGGTCAAAATGCTCACTCCCCCACTTTATAAACACCTTGAGGGGTGTCGTTTCCGAAGTCAGATCAGTCGAGCCTCTGCAGTTGCAGTACAGGATGCATAAACTTGGCCGCAAATTTGCATGGTGTTCTTTTCACAAAAGATTAGGAGAAGGGGGGGGGGGGGGGGGCTTATAAAACTAGGAAGCACAGCATAATAATAAGAGGGCTTTGCTTTTCACACTGGCACCAGCTGGTCATTAAATATTGGGAACTGAAGTGGCATATCTGTGTAAAAATTGCAATTTTCACAATCTGAATTACTTTTTGCAGAAACACCTATTGGGTCAAAATGCTTTCAACACCCATTAGTAAATTCTGTGAGGGATGTGGTTATTAAAATGGGTGTCACTCCATTGTTTTTTTTTTTTTATTTTACCTCAGAGCCTCTGCAGTTTTTGACCAGTGCTGCATAAATCACCTAACTAGACCTTAAATGCACATGGTGCTCCTTTTCTTTTGAACCCTGCAGTGTGCCCATGATTCATTTTACGACCACATATGGGGTGTTTCCATATTCAGGGGAAAACGAGTAACAACTTTTGGGGTGGATTTTCTCCTTTTACTCCTTTTAACCACTACCCGACTGCCTAACATAGCGGTGTGTCCTGCGGGCGGCCGGGTTATTCCTCCTTGACGCGCCAGTGCGTCATCGCGCATGAGGCGAGATTTCCTGTGAACGTGCGCATTCACAGGATCGCGTCGGGAGGAAGTTTAACTACAGCCTGCCAGCGCTGATCATGCGCTGGCAGACTGTAGATCTTAAAAAAATGCCGTCTAAATCGCATATCAGACGCCTGCTGATATGCCTGCTGCCTGCTCCTCTGGTGGTCCCTTTTGCTTGGGACCAGCAGAGGACACAGGCAGCTAAAGTAAGTGCACCAATCACCTCCCCGTGACTGATTAACCCCTGATCACCCCATGTCCCCCCCTGATCACCCCCTGTCACCCCCTCTGTCACTAATCACCCCCCTGTAAGGCTCATTCAGACGTCCGTATGTGTTTTGCGGATCCACGGATCCACAAAACACGGACACCAGCAATGTGCTTTCCGCATTTTGCGGATCCGCACATTGCCAGAACTATATAAAAAATGCCTTTTCTTGTCTGCAATTGCGGACAAGAATAGGACATGCTCTATCTTTTGCAGGGCTGTGGCCTGAGGTTTCGGGGCCGAAACCCGGAAGTTCGCGGCAGCAGCTCCGCAAATGCTGATGAGGAGAGCACATAGTGTGCACTCCGCATCACCGCCGGCCCCATTCCCACTGAATGGGTCCGCATCTATTCCGCAGAATTTCGGAATAGATGAGGACATTTTTGCGGATGTGTGAATGAGGCCTTACTTCGCAAGCACTTCTATGTCCTTATCCCTCTCTCTTTTTTTTTTTTTGCACATTTTTGGCAGAGATTTTTTCATCCACATTGATTGATGCAAATGAAGAAAGCTGTGCCGTTCATTTTTTTTTTCAGCCCGGAGGCTGAATGGAAAAAAAAAATCTAATTTCCAGTATGCTCAATATAAGGAGAAAGGCAGAAACTCCTAATGCTGGCCATACATGTAATGATTGCGGAGACCCTCAAATGCCAGGGCAGCACAAACACCTCACATGTGACCCCATTTTGGAAAGAAGACACCCCAAGGTATTCTGTGAGGGGTATGGTGAGTTCATGTAAAATGTTATTTTTTGTCACAAGTTAGTGGAATATGAGACTTTGTAAGGAAAAAAAAAAAAGTCAATTTCCGCTAACTTGTGCCAAAAAAAAAAATATTCTATGAACTCGCCATGCCCCTCACGGAATACCTTGGGGTGTCTTCTTTCCAAAATGGGGTCACATGTGGGGTATTTATACTTCCCTGGCATTTTAGGGGTCCTAAAGCGTGAGAAGAAGTCTGGAATCCAAATGCATAAAAATGCCCTCCTAAGGGGGCGTGGCCAAGCTGCTGGGAGAGATGGACGCATAATCCTGAGCTCCCGCTCCTCTACTGCGACCTAACCTGCAAAAGCCCTTCAGCATCGGTCATTCTTGCCGATTCTTCTTGTGGTGCAGCCTGTCTTCAGCCCTCATGATGCCGCGGGGCAAGAGAACCTCTAAGGCGCAAGGAAAGCTGGAATTCCTCTTCAGCACGGACCGGGCCCAAAATGGCGCCGACGGAGACACTGCCTCCACCGCACCTAACCCCAGCCCCCCTCGGGGTGCTGGCTCACCTTCTCTGGGGCGAACGGAAGATGAACTACCCACTCACCAACACCTGAGCGGTCGCCTGGCCTCCCCGCTGCGGTCCTCTCCATCCTCCTGCTCTCAGGTCAGTAGGCCCAGCCCTGGTGCAGGCTCCCCACGCGCTGCGCAAGCCGAGCAGGCCTCTCCTTCTGCCAGCCCTGAAAAGAGGAGACCGAAATTACATGCTGAGCAGCACATTGAAACCGATATAGCTGATCCCCCTGGCAGCTCAGCTTTTGTATCACCGCTTGAGGCCTTGCAATCTTTGCCTACTGATGATTTACCAGCATCCAGCAGCCTATTGCAGCAAATGCTGCTGGCCTTTAACCATTCCATGACCGCACATATGACGCGCTTAATTTCACCGCTGCAAACTTCAGTTACAGATCTAAACTCCAGAACGCAGCATGTTGAGGAAAAAATGGGCGAGTTTGCGTTGTCGCACAACAATCTTATTGATGACCATGTAGAATTAACTGCAGAAGTGTCGCGCCTCCAAGCCAAAGTTGCGGACCTAGAAGATAGGTCTCGCAGGAATAATCTCAAGCTGCGGGGGGTTCCGGAAAGCGTTACCCAAGCGGAATTGTTTGATTATATCAAAGGTTTACTTAAACTGCTAGAGCCTTCTTGTACGGAACGTGACTTGATTATAGATAGGGCACATAGAATTGCCAAGCCCAAGCATCTCCCAGAAGAGGTTCCTAGAGACGTTCTTGCAAAGATTCACTTTTACCACATTAAAGAAAGTGTGCTGGCGAAGGTTAGAAAGAGGGACTCTTTGCCGGCCCCTTATCAATCGGTCCAGCTCTTTACCGACCTATCAGCTGCCACCTTACAGCTCCGACGCAAGCTACTTCCTATCACAGCTGCTTTGCGCTCTCACTCCATTGCATATCGCTGGGGTTTCCCCGTCAAGCTTCTAATCCGGAAAGATGATTCGCTCGTGGTTATCAGCTCTTTGGAGGAGGGCCTGAAATTGCTTTCTTCTTGGAACATCCAGACGAACACAACCCAGGAAGCGCTGTCTCGACGTACATCGCCGTCTGACGACGACTGGACCGTGGTGGACAACAGGCGAAAAAAGAAGACCCGTTGAAGGACTTGTCGTTATCCTGGTTTTGGTATTACAGGAACGGATGAGTATCTTTTACTCTATGTTGGATGACTGTTTTGACCTCCATTGTATCAGGGAGGCAATTTCATCTGCCTCTGATTTCCATTTCTAGTTGCCCTACTTCATGGGCATTCTTGAATCTTTTGTTTGTATTGTTTTCTGGTTATGTTTCTTTCAGTTCTGTACCTTTATACTTGGGTAGATGTATGCCAAACTGTGACATTCCTCAGACACTTATACTTAGGATGTGCTGTGGCCTCCTTCTAAAATGTACACGTGCTGTAATTATCAAGCAAATACACCGCTATTATGGTACTTAAGTTAGGATCTCTTAACGTCAGGTGTTTGAATAGCCCCTTTAAACGTCGTATGTTGTGGAAGGAGGCCCTTGCCCTTAAATGTGATATCCTCTGTGTACAGGAGACACATATACTTGAAAAAGATGCACACAGACTCCAGCATCGTTGCTTTCTGGTGATCATACAATCCCATGATGTCAAAAAGAAGAGGGGTGTCCTCCTGGCTTTTAAAAACACGGTAGCCCACTCCGCAGTCTCCACATATGTCGACCAGAGAGGGAGGTACATTATACATGTCTGCCACTTGAATAACGTATTATACACCATACTGGGACTGTACGCCCCGAACCGGAAACCCTACCGTTTTTTACATAAATTACTCAATAAGCTCAATTCCCTGCAACAAGGTAGGATTGTAGTATGTGGCGACTTTAACACTGTCCCTGATTTATCCCTAGATACTACCTCCTCCTCTAGATCTGCTAGGCCCAATCTTTCGCAACTATTACTTAGCAACTCTCTTTACGATATCTGGCGCCTCCAACATGCGTCGGAGAGGGACTACTCCTACTTTTCGCCGTCTCACCAATCTTATTCCCGCATTGACCTGATCCTGGTAGATAGACGGTCCATAGAATTGATAACCAAATCCGAAATCGGTCAAATCACATGGTCGGACCATGCGCCGATCACAGTAGAAATTAGAGAACAGTTTCAATCCCCCCCTAATCAACTCTGGAGAGCGAATGATTACATTTTAGCTCACTCCCAATATAAAAAGGAGATCATCCAGGCGTTACAAGAGTTTTTTCTTTTTAATGCCGCTTCAGTGGCGGACCCTTCAGTGGTATGGCTAGCCCATAAAGCGTTCATTAGAGGAATTTTGATTAAAATTGGCCACCTTGACAAGAAACGACGGGAAAAAATCCTGACTGATTTGACCAACGAAATAGAAAAATTGGAACGTGCCAACAAGGCTTCCTCCACAGCTGAGTTGTCTGAGAAGCTACGGTCTCTAAGACTACAACTTAGGGAATGCTTGTTGCATTCTTACGAACACTCTTTGAAAAAAGTCAAAGCTTTATATTATTCTCAAGCCAATAAGGCCGGTAGGTTGCTGGCGAGTAGAATAAAAGCAAGAGCTTCAAAATCTCGGATAGCTTATCTGTGGAGCGCTACTAACTCTCAGAAAATCTATGATCCAAAATCGATAGCTAATAGATTTATGGAATTCTACTCCCATCTTTATAATCTGTCAAATGACCCTCAGGTCCCTCAACCTTCCGTTACAGATATAGATGACTTTTTAAGTTCTCTTTCCCTTCCAACTCTTGACGAAGCTCAAAAAACCTCTCTTACCTCTCCTTTCACTGTGGAAGAAATCTCCCAAATTATACAACATCTTCCTTGCCATAAAAGCCCGGGTCCTGACGGTCTGACTAACTCTTACTATAAAATTTACGCTTCAACGCTGACCCCTCACCTACACGCTTCCCTGTCTCGTGCTGCATTGGATGGCAAATTTCCGAAAGAAATGTTAGAAGCGGTAATAGTGACATTGCCCAAACCTGGCAAGGAACCTTCCAACCCCCAGAACTTTTGGCCAATTTCACTATTAAATGTCGACTTGAAAATCTACGCAAAAATAATCGCGAACAGACTAGCCCCAATAATGCCATCATTAGTTAATCCTGACCAGGTGGGGTTTGTTCAATGTAGACAAATCACAGACAACTCTAGGAGAGTTCCTAACTTAATTGATTTTGTTAACAGGTCCTCCACCCCAGCTTTGTTTGCCACTCTTGACGCCGAGAAGGCGTTCGACCGAGTGAACTGGTCGTTCGTCTTCTCGGTGCTTGAGAAGATGGGATTCCCCATTTATTTGTTAAATGCTATTATGGCGCTTTATAAAAATCCCTCGGCGAAGGTGCTAGCAAATGGTACACTATCTGACTCGTTTGATTTGTCAAATGGCACGAGACAGGGATGCCCCCTGTCCCCACTTATTTTTATTTTATCCATAGAACCCTTGGCGCAAGTGATTCGGAGGGCCCCTAATGTGACGGGTATTCAGATAGGAGACAGGCAACACCGCATCTCATTGTATGCGGATGATATCATCTTGACACTTACTAATCCTTCTATCTCCTTACCAGCAGTGATGGACCTAATACGGAAATTTGGCGCCCTATCCTACTATAAGATCAATGAAACCAAGTCTCAGGTTCTCCCTCTGTGCTTACCAGCTGCTGAAATTGCCCATCTCCAGAGGACCTTTTCCCTGGATTGGCAATTTGACAAAATACAGTACCTGGGGATCTATCTTTGTTCTGATTTACAGTCTTTGTACGCCGCTAATTTTTCTCCGATGTTACCACTGCTTCAGGCTGAGCTTTCTAATATAGCGAAAAGTGAACTGTCATGGTTTGGCAGAATTGCCGCCTTTCAACAACACGTCCTCCCCAAGCTTTTGTATTTGTTCAGGACCATCCCCATCCGAATTCCTGACTCTTTCTTTGGGTCGATTAATAAGCTACTCAACAAATTTGTTTGGAAGAAAGGCCCCCCAAGGATAGCTAGGAATATAATGAATAGACATAAAAAGTGTGGCGGGCTAAGTATGCCTAACGTATCTGACTATTATTTAGCCTCTAGAATCAATCAGTTAAAAGCATGGTGGGTGGGCGACTTGTCTGTTCACTGGATTCATATTGAACAATCCCAAGCCCCCTGGCACAACCTCAAGGCTCTACTGTTGGCATCTATAGCTACTACCACAACTATCTCACTTAGACCCTTTCTCTTATCATCCTCGGTAGCCTTATGGAAGTCCTATCTCAGAAGGTTGGAGGGTACCGTGACTTCATGTCTGCATATGGCCCCGATTGAATGCTTATCTCTATTGTCTCCTGATTTGGTACTGACCTCTTGAAAGGAGAGAGGGATCCACACGGTAAATGATTTGTTGGTGCGTTCCACCCCCAAACCCTTTGTAGAGCTCCAGCGTTCCTTTGATATCCCCAATGGAGAAATCTTCAATTATTTGAGAGTCAAACACATATTAACTAACACCTTTTCACATCGGTGAGGGACTCCTTCAGATCTTGAAACACTGGAATCTTCCTAATGCTGTCGCATCCGGAATTAAACCTATTTATTCTTTACTAGGTAGCAAGCTCACCTTTGTTAAAACTGTTCCCTTTCGGTCGTGGGAGACAGATCTAGGCCAAACTTTTTCACCAACCCAGTGGTCCTCTGCCATAGGAACAGCTACAACTCACCTTAGATGTGTCACCCATCTGGAGTCTTACATGAAGACACTGTTGCGCTGGTATTTTACTCCTCTCAAACTCAGCCTAATTTACCCTGGTTCTGCTCATGTTTGCTGGAGAGGATGTGGGGGTAAGGGGTCCTTACTTCATATCCTGTGGGATTGTTCCTACGTTAGAGGGGTATGGGTCCAAGTTTTCCATCGAGTTTCTCTTTTGACTGAGTCTCCTATTCTTCCAAATCCGGCTCTCGCTCTTCTTTTTTAAACATAAATGAGCTGCCTCGAGCAGCAAGAGTGACAGCCTTGCACCTTTATCTTAGCTACAAAGCTTCTCATAGTGACCTACTGGAAGAGCACCAAAATACCCACATTGGCAGAAATATTTGATTCTGTGTCGACCACGATGGTCTATGAAAAAATGATGGCTTGCAAGGACAATAGACTACGTAAATTTGAAAGGGAATGGGCTTCTTGGGAGATTGTGCGTCCCTCCCAGTAGATTCACCCTGAATTGTGGATGTTTCCCTGTATCTAGACTTCCTAGACTGTATACATATTTTGTTCACTCCGTAAGTGTCACAGTTTGGCCTATACGTATCGAAGAATGTATCCTCAAACATTTTGAGTCCAAAGCGTGTTTTACACTACTCATGTACCTTATTATTCTTTACTTTTACCTTTTGATTCTAAGCTTTACTGCTTTAATTCTTGTTTCTCATTGTTACTGCAAAAATTACTAATGTCATAACGTTTGTACATTTATTTTGTGCTTCAATAAAAATATTATTGACAAGTAAAAATGCCCTCCTAAAAGGTACTCATTGGAATTTGGGCCCCTTTGCGCACCTAGGCTGCAAAAAAGTGGCACACATGTGGTATCACTGTACTCAGAAGAAGTAGTGCAATGTGTTTTTGGGTGTATTTTTACATATACCCATGCTGATTGAGAGAAATATCTCTGTAAATTGACAACATTGTATAAATTTTTTAAAATTTATAAAAGTTTTAAAGTCTTTTATACCACTGTCCCTAACACCCGCTGACGTCCCTCCCTGCACTAAGTACACTGGAAAATGGCTAAATCCAAGATGGCTTAGGCTATTTATAGCCCTGTGACATCACAGGGCTATGTGGCTTCCCGATTGGCTGCATGCATGGCATTGTGAGTGATCCCTCGTCCCCAGAGTTCCTTGCTCCATGTCCTAACACATGCAGCAGCCATTTTAGGAAAAAATGTGATTCGTTACCACGAAGCGTGAGGAAATTGAGATTAAGTGTAAATCAAATTTTTCCCTAAATTCGGATCGAATTCTACTTCGTCAACTTCGATTCGCTCATTTCTAATCAGTCCTTACTCTCCCCACTACTTTTATCAAACTGTAATATAGGCAACTTGGTCCCCTCCCGATTACAAATGCCACTTTTACTACCATTACCAACACAGCTATGCATCGACCTGAACTTCCTCCTCATGGCAGTCCAAATGCTGACCTCACACAAGTCATCAACAGGAAGACTCTTTTGTGTATCCTCCATAGCACATGGGGTGTTGATGCCTCTTAGTAAAAAAGAAGGTGCCCCACTAGGAAGGGATAGGGAGGACAGAGAAAATTCAAGTGAAAGGTTTCAAGAAGGGGGAGCAGGAGGAATGTGCTGACCCCTTGCTCAAAGGCAGTGTTACACACAGAGGTGACATTGACATCATCCTGCTGTGGCTGAGAGAATGAGTGAGCCATCCAGTTCATAATGTCATCCTCTTTGTCCTCAATAATAATACCTCACCTACCGGAGGGAGAACTATGGCTACTACTGCTACTACTACTGCTACAACTGGCCAAACGTGTGATGTTGACTGTGTTCCTACTGCTGTTTGTACTACAGCCCCCCACATTCTCACTCATCGATGATGATGCACAGATTTTTTTTGTTTTCCTCTCTGTTGTTTACCAAACTTCTGCTGCCTAAGTGTGAATCAGCTTCTCCCATTATTACACAGTCAGGGCCCAGCACAAGTAGCTTTGGAAGATATTGACTCTGGATTCTCAAGAGATGTCAGTGTTAACTTCCAGCCTAGACTATGGCTATCTGCCTTTGATGAATTGTGGGTGTTACACGGCCTAAGGACTGGTCTTAACAAGATGGCAAACTGGCTGTATTTCCTTTTCTGTACTGGCCTGATTAAAATATATCAAGCTGCTGATGAAATATTTGCCTGATCCTACTAGTTTAGATGGGCTTCCTTGAAGATGGAACGAAGCTGGATTTCTTATAACAAGAACATACCAGTTGGAGGCTACTTTCTTCATTTTCCCACCCACTGGGGGGACAATGTTACGGATGTTGTAAATAGATTTTCACTTCTAGTGACACTTCTAGCTTAACGCTGGTTAGGATACAAGTACTTTCCACTGCTATCAGAACCTGTGCTCCTGAAAGCCTCTCCGCTAATGCTTTGTGCCCCAGAGATACCATAAAATAACTCTTTAGAGAAAGATCACGAGAAAGAGCTCAGCTTGTTTAGGCAATTCTGATCGAGGACCAGGAGGATGCCCATAGGGAGATAATGACGCTAACCCCAGGGGGACAAGGGCCTCATAAAGGGATAATACTCCCTAAGCTCTGATTTGCAGTCTTAACCCAACCAGACAACTGGGACACAGGATGATGAACAGAGATTTAATATGCACTATATCCTCTCAACACTAATTATAGCTCATTCCACTTATAGAACTTGGAGACAGCCCAGAGACATGCTACCTTTAGAGATCCAAGCATCGTTAAAGTGGATGATTCCATCTCAGCTGTACGTTCTCTTTTTTTACTGAAACACACCCCTATACGCTTTCACCAGAAATAACTGCAAAAGTGCAGTGCATATAGATTTTCACTTCTAGCGACACTTCTAGCTTAATGCTGGTTAAGATAAACATACTTTCCACTGCTATGAGGGACTGTGGTCCTGAAAGCCTCTCCGCTAATGCTTTGTGGATGATTCCATCTCAGCTGTAAGTTCTACTTAATGTAGGGTCTCAGAGCAGCCAGAAATGCCACAACCTTCACAGCTTGAACTGCATAGAGGTTGACAGAGACCTGTAAGTAGTTCAATAAAAGAGCGCATTGAGAAAGAATTGTGGCATACTACACAATGTTACGAATTTCTTTGAAAGGATTATAAGTGTAAGTACCATCAATATAGCGTTGGACCCGAAGCACTGCATGTGGAGACGGGTGCTTGGGGAGGAATCCACAGCATGTGAATGAGGTTGCTATAAAACAGAAGTCGTGTTTGTGTGTCATTCCCTGTCAGTAATTAGAGGAAGCGCAGACCCATATCTTTTGTATAGAGACCTAGCGAGAGCTCAAGGATTTTCCAAGACCCTAATCCAGACCCTAAAGGCACATTTAGATGGGGCAACTAGAAGCTGATTGTAGGGAAGCGTTGAGCACAGAAAGACAGAGGGATAGAGCAGGAAGCTAGACTTCAGGGTCCAAGCCCCATATGTTTTCTCCTAACACTGTAGCCAATTTTTGATGAATAATCCAAACAAAAAATATGACTAATGCTCCATAAATTAGTAATTTTCCCATGACCAATGTAAAATTGTAAAATCAGAGTACACTTCTCTATCTGGCAGTCTGATGGATGAGTCTGGGTTTGGGAAACACCAGGAGAAAATTACTTCCCTGACTGCATTGTGTCAACTGTAAAGTTTGGTAGAGGAGGGATAATACTATAGGGATGTTTTTTAACAGTTGGTCTATATCCCTTAGTTACATTGAAGAGAAACCTTAATGCTTCAGCATACCAAAACATTTGTGGAAGAACTTGACTGGCCCACACAGAGCACTGATCTCAAATTCATCAAACACCTTTCGTATAAACTAGAATGGAGATTGCGACCAGGACATCTCGTTCAACATCAGTGTCTGATCTCACAAATGCTCTTCTGGATGAATGGTCAAAGATTTCCATAAACACAGTATAAAATCTTGCAGAACTCCTTCCCAGAAAAGAGGAAACTGTTTTAGCAACAAAGAGGATACCAACTCTATATTAATGTTCATGCATTTATAATAAACGCTCCTGTGGGTGTAATATGTATTGTAGGTGTCTCAATATTTTTGTCCATATAGTGTAGCAATAATTTGTTAGTAATCAATGCAAAAATTCAGGTAATTCCAAAAGGTTCATTTACATTTACTGTATCTGTTGGGCAGCTGCCTATTTTTGTACTCCCATGAGAAACAACTACATGAAGCAAGGAAAGTCAATGAACTTTTACCAAGCAGATGAAGAAGTCATTTTGTTCAAAGTTTTTGTTAAAATCTGTGGGAATAGACTTATTTTGTTGAAGAGATTAAGCTCATCCTTAGTTACCCTCTAAGGACTACATTGTTTGGTGAAGCCTATTAATAGACTGTTGTTAATCATTTCCAGAAAATCATTCTTCAATTAAAGCAATGAGAAGACCACAGCCTGAGTGTCTACATTTATCTAAACTTATTGTTAATCTAATTAAATTCCATTTCCAAGGACAATAATAAACATGAATATAAATTTATCTTAATTACTCTGAAGATGGCAATCCACTAGAAATTATTCGTAGCTGCTCCTGTATCAGTTCAGTCGATATTATACAATGGAAAGTGACAGACTCTTATTCATGCTGTAATAAGCTGTTGTGATGTTGTTGTCTTCGTCATGTAGTATTTGCTGCTTTCTGCTGCTGTTTTTATTTTGACTGTGTTGTGCACATAACCTTTCAGGGTTTTGTTTTCAAACTGAAATACAAGAAGTTAAATCATTTATTATAAGCTTAATTGGCATGAACTATCGATTGACTGTGACATGTCACCTACTTCGGCATTGCATTCTGTGTTTGTTTTTCTGTTAGCAAATGCTTGTTTTTGTTTGCTTGTTCAGTCTCATGGAATTCAATCATCGAGAGAAAAAATGTGATGGAAGGGAATATGTTTAGCAGAACAAAACTAATAGATAACATACACAAAACAAATCATAAGTATCACTATAAAATATTCACTTTATCCTTTTAGTTCGATGGTATAATATAACTAATTTTGTCGCAGTTTTTTTTGGGGGGGAGCCACAGTAAGGGTACAGTCACACGATTAGGTTTCTACATGCAGTTTTGGAAGGCAAAATCAGGAGTGGATCATAAGAGGAGAGAATGGATAAAGGACATATGATATATGACTTCTCCTCTGTTTTGGATTCACTATAAGCTTTGGCTTCCAAAACTACATCAGGAAATCTGGCCATGTGGTTGTACCCTAACCCTGGGTTCAGACCTGAGCGTTCTAGAAACGCGCGTTTTACGCACATTTTTCAGCGCATTTTTGCAAATAGGAAACGCGCGTTCGTACTACTGTGGTGTCAATCACAAAACGCGCGACAAACGCCCAAAAAAAAGCTCAAGTACTTGTTTATGCATCGGGCGTTTTACAGCGCGTTCAAACGCGCTGTAAAACGCTCAAGTGAGAACCAGGGCCATAGGAAAGCATTGGTTTTCATGTGTTGAGCGTTTTACAGCGCGTTTAAACGCGCTGTAAAACGCTCAGGTGTGAACTTAGGGTAAGGGTAGGTTCACATAGTTTTTTTTTGCTAGCATTCTTTTGCACTTTTGAGTTTTAGTGGCATTTTTGCAGTAAAAAATGTCAGCTCCAGATGTTAGCCAAAGGTTTATTGGAAATATGAAATGTAAGACTCACCACAAGTGCTTTTTTTCCTACTGACATTTTTGTTAATTAAGTGACTTTTATTTGTCTTTCTGGCTTCTTTGTAAAAAAAAATGCAAATGGTCAAGTGCACTGCTTGCAAACGTCTGGAAAAACAATAGCTCACAGTCCAGCAAAAAAAAAAATTCATACGGTTAATCTGGTAAAAAAAAACACCCGGCAAACTGCATTCCTTGAGCATCAATTGTGGAGGCATAGCAGCTTAGGCTAAATGGAATTTCAAATATAGCCCCATAATTAGCCCTGTCACTTAAGGTAAAGCCACATGGTTAGGTTTCCTAATGCAGTTTTGGAAGCCAAAATTTAGGAGTGGATCATAAAAAGAGAGAATGTATAAAGGACATATACTACGTCTCCTTTTTTAATGCACTCATTGGTTTTAGCTTTCAAACCTGACCATGTGACCGTACACTTATTATTCTGACCCTCATTATCCTGCAGACAGGACTGGTGCAAGGATTTTTGCCGTCCTAGGCAAAAGCTAATTTTGCCGCCCCCTTGACTCCGCCTATTGACCACGCCCTTCAGCCCGCCCCTTTTTGTCGGCCACCTATTTAAGGATTGACAATCAGGGAGATTTTAATGTCTTCGCTTTGCAGGCAGCGTCCTACCCTGTGACTGGGTAAGATGCTGCCTGCAAAGTGAAGACATTAAAATCCCCCTGATTGTTCCCATAGATCAGGCAGGAGCAGAGAGTGCAGGGTAATCACAGAGCTTCATCTTCCATTTAGTTGAACACCATATTACACCCCCCCCCCTGCATACAGTATTAAATGGCACCCAGCTCTGCACAATATTACTCGTCCCCCCCGCATACAATATTACAATGACCCCCGCATACAATATTACAGGCCCCCGGCATACAATATTACAGGCCCCCCCCCCACACAGGATATTACAGGGTCCCCCCTGCACACGATATTACAGGGTCCCCCCTGCACACGATATTACAGGGTCCCCCCTGCACACCATATTACAGGGTCCCCCCTGCACACAATATTACAGGGTCCCCCCTGCACACCATATTACAGGGTCCCCCCTGCACACCATATTACAGGGTCCCCCCTGCACACCATATTACAGGGTCCCCCCTGCACAGGATGGTACATGGCCCCCACCTCTGCATACATTCTCACACAGAATCCTTCACCATACAGTTCTCGGCCCCCCTCCCCTCAGCAGGTCCACAGCACACACATTTACCTCCAGCACTGACAGAAGCTCTCTCCCCCCTCTATGAGTTAAGAGCAGCCATCTGTGACCCGCTCTGCAAACAGCCTGAGCTCTCCGGCTTCCGACCCTTCTAGTCACGCTGCCGAGTCCCGTTACAAGAGACGTCAGGGAGTCAGGAGGTCAGTCAGTTTCCTGCACGGAGTTTAGCCTCTACCCTGTTGATAATGCTAAGGCCAGAGCGGCGCCGGCGCCCCCAGCAAGAGTGCGCTCTAAGCAGTGGCCTACTCTGCTTATGGGTGGCGCCGGCCCTGCCTGCAGAACTAACTGGATGCAATCTCAAGACAATACTGTGTGCTTTAAATGTCCAGATCCTGAGAAACAAATTGTTTCACACTATAGTACCAGTACACAGAAGATTGCCCCAACATTACAGTACCAAGTACTATGCATATAGTTGCGAGTAGAGAAGTCGCAAACATAAAATTTTCCGTTCACGAACGGCAAACGCGAACTTCCGCAAATGTTCACGAACGGGCGAATCGGGCGAACAGCCATAGACTTCAATAGACAGGTGAAATTTTAAACCCACAGGGACTATTTCTGGCCACAATAGTGATGGAAAAGTTGTTTCAAGGGGACTAACACCTGGACTGTGGCATGCCGGAGGGGGATCCACGGCAAAACTACCATGGAAAAATACGTAGTTGACGCAGAGTGTGGCAAGTTGAATTCGCAATGCGATTAATATAACCTGCATTAATCGCATTGCAAATTCAAATTAGAGCTGGGTTCCTAATGGTTGTATTGCTAGAATATAACGAAGATTGAGAATATAGCGCTATATTCTCAATCTTCGTTATATTCTAGCAATACAACCATTAGGAACTCAGCTCTAAGTTGAATTCGCAATGCGATTAATATAACCTGTATTAATCGCATTACGATTACAACTTAGATCTGAGTTCATAATGGTTGTATTGCTAGAATGTAACGAAGATTGAGAATAGCGCTATTTTTTTTAAATTATTTTTTTATTTTTTGTGTATTTTGCCACATTTGGTTGCATATTTACATTTGGTATAGGCAAATATGGTAGTCTAGAATTCAGTGTTTCCCAGCCAGTGTGCCTCCAGCCTTTGGCTGTGCAGGCATGCTGGTAGTTGTAGTTTCGCAACAACTGGAGGCACACTGGTTGGGAAACACAGGTCTACATCATTACTCTGCCCAAATCTATATTCAGCTACATGGCTTAGAAAATATGCTGTCAAACAATAATCCTAGGTTTTGGTATAGACACATGATCTAGACTACTACATTTGCCTATACCAAATGTAAATATGCAACCAAGTGTGGCAAAATACACAAAAAAATTAAATAAAAAATGAAAAAAAAATAAAAACGCAGATGCGTTTTTGATGCATTTTCTATCAAAAACGCCCAAATGGCCCCAGGGGGTTTAGATATCTTGCTTTGGAGGCATCAGAACATTGGTGGTAGTCTTAGTCAACCGTCATATACAATAAAATAGAGGCATCAAATGGATCGCAAAGCGATTAATAATTGTGAGTATTATTCGCATTGCGATTACAACTTAGAGCTGAGTTCCTAATGGTTGTATTGCTAGAATATAACGTATATTCTAACAATACAGCAACCATTAGGAACTCAGCTCTAAGTTGAATTCGCAATGCGATTAATGCAGGTTATATTAATCGCATTGCGAATTAAACTTAGATCTGAGGGGCGTGGCCTGGGCACCGGCGGGAATGGCGGCGTAAAGACAGAGCTCCGCCGCAAACTACTGAAGGAGATCCATCGGCACCTTCAGCGCAGCATATGGGGAAGAAATTACGGCCCCGACCCCTCGGCAGCACCCTGACTCCCTCCCAGGGAACTTCCACGCTAGACGCCTACCTCCGGCGGCCATCTGCTCAGCCGCCCGCCGCATCTGGCCTGCTAAGCTCTGCGGCCCCTGCGCAACACGTGGCAGTAGAGCCGGATGAGCTCCCTCAGGTGGATGAGGGGACAGCCGACCACGTCCTGGAAGACACCTCTCCTGCTCTGTCCCCCTCAGCTCCGGTCTTCACCCCCAGATCCCTGTGCAGTCAGGGGACTAAGGTACCTGAGAACAGTCTGGGCCCTCCATTGCTAGGCCCCAGTGACAGCATGCCTCCCAAAGCGCCCCCAAAGCTGGCCAGACAGCAGGCCACCCCATCACAGCGGCGTAGGGACTGAGCTGAGCCTTCTGATGCTTCCACAGAGCTCTCCCATCACAACCCAGGGGGGGGTACTGAGACAGCATCCTGGGACCACCTATCTGACTCCATGGACGAGGGAGAAGGGGAAGTAGTGCAGTCCTCTCAAACGTCTGCTCTTGTGCACCATACTTTACAACATTTGCCTACTAAGGAGGACTTCAAAGTCATCATAGCAGAGGTTAGAAGTACCTGCAAATCTGAAATTTCGTCGATCAGGCAAGATTTTAAGCAATTGTCCAGTCGCATTGATTCTATTGAGCAAGAACATGATGTCACTCGCAAAAGTGTGGCACACCTACGGTCTGTCATTACTCTCCAATCGCAGATTATCATATATTAGTTTATTATTTTTAACCCATTCTGCACCTGTTTAAACATTAGGAAGATGGCCAAGGGTATTATTTTACATTATAACTATGTTATAATGTGAAATAATACCAGCGGGACAATTTCTGACCCAAACATGCACTTCTGTAAAGGAGTGCAGGTTCGGGTCTGGGTACCAAAAGTGCCGATTTTTCTCCCACGCGTGCAAAACGCATGACAGCGCTTTGCATTTGCAGGGAAAAATCGCGGCGATTCCCGCAACGCACCCGCACTGTTTGACGGAGTGCACCCGCAACGCCCGTGTGAAAGGGGCCTAAGAGAACATGTGTTGAGGAACGAGAAGGCACAAGAGGAAAGAGATGTCTCCAATTTGAAAACCATTCCTAGACATTTTAAAGAGTTTCATGATTGTAAGAGTGCCCAATTGAAAGTCAAGGGTATTGTTAACATGCTTGTAAAATTTAACCCCTTAAGGACTCGGTCATTTTTTGCAAATCTGACCAGTGTCACTTCATGTGGTGATAACTTTTAGACGCTTTTACTTATGCAGGCCATTCTGACATAGCTTTTTCGTCACATATTGTACTTCATGACAGTGATAAAATGGAGTCGAAAAGTTTCATTTGTATTTATTAAAAAAAATACAAAATTTACCAAATATTTGGAAAAATTTGCAATTTTCCAAGTTTCAATTTCTCTACTTCTATAATACATAGTAATACCACACAAAAAAGTTATTGATTTACATTTCCCATATGTCTACATCATGTATCGATCATCTTGGGAATGCAATTTCATTTTTTGGGGACTTTACAAAGCTTAGAAGTTTAGAAGCAAATCTTGCAAATTTTCAGAAATTTTCAAAAATTTTCAAAAACCCATTTTTTTAGGTGGTACCAGTTCAGGTTTGAAGTCACTTTGTGAGGCTTACATAATAGAAACCACCCAAAAATGACCCCATTTTAGAAACTACACCCTTCATGGTATTCAAAACAGATTTTACAAACGTTGTTAACCCTTTAGGTGCTCCACAAGAGTTATTGGCAAATCGAGATGAAATTTCAGATTTTCAATTTTTTGCCAAATTTTCCATTTTAACTAGAGATGAGCGAACACCTGGATGTTCGGGTTCGAGAAGTTCGGCCGAACTTCCCGGAAATGTTCGGGTTCGGGATTCGAACTCGATCCGAACTTTATCCCGAACCCGAACCCCATTGAAGTCAATGGGGACCCGAACTTTTAGGCACAAAAAAGGCTGTAAAATAGTCCAGGAAAGGGCTAGAGGGCTGCCAAAGGCAGCAAAGTGTAGAAAAATCCCCTGCAAACAAATGTGGATAGGGAAATGAATTAAAATTAAATAAAATAAATAAAAATTAACCAATATCAATTGAAGAGAGGTCCCACAGCAAGGAATCATGCGTCATATCACCCTGCACCGAGAATGTCACTCTATGTATTTTGGACCAGCACCCAGACAGAGGATACAGGTCCCACAGCAAGGAATCATGCGTCATATCACCCTGCACCGGAGAATGTCACTCTCATGTATTTTTGGACCAGCACCCAGACAGAGGATACAGGTCCCACAGCATGGAATCATGCGTCATATCACCCACCACCGGAGAAGGCCACTCTCATGTATTTTGGACCAGCACCCAGACAGAGGATACAGGTCCCACAGCATGGAATCATGCGTCATATCACCCACCACCGGAGAAGGCCACTTCATGTATTTTGGACCAGCACCCAGACAGAGGATACAGGTCCCACAGCATGGAATCATGCGTCATATCACCCACCACCGGAGAAGGCCACTCTCATGTATTTTGGACCAGCACCCAGACAGAGGATACAGGTCCCACAGCATGGAATCATGCGTCATATCAACCACCACCGGAGAATGTCACTCTCATTTATTTAGGCCCAGCACACAGACAGAAGAGAGGTCCTACAGCAAGGAATCATGCGTCATATCAACCACCAACGGAGAATGTCACTCTCATGTATTTTGGACCAGCACCCAGACAGAGGATACAGGTCCCACAGCAAGGAATCATGCGTCATATCAACCACCAACGGAGAATGTCACTCTCATGTATTTTGGACCAGCACCCAGACAGAGGAGAGGTTCATTCAACTTTGGGTTGCACCGCAAGATCATGGTAAAGTTAAAAAAATGAGGATTCAATAAAGAAGTGCCCCGGAGTACAAGAATACATGGTTGAGGGGGAGGCATTTATAAATGTCTATTCTGCACAAGGGAGGGACAGGTCCTGTGGGATCAATGCCTGGTTCATTTTTATGAACGTCAGCTTGTCCACGTTGGCTGTGGACAGGCGGTTGTGTTTGTCAGTAATGACGCCCCCTGCCGTGCTGAATACACGTTCAGACAAAACGCTGGCCGCCGGGCAGGCCAGCACCTCCAAGGCATAAAATGCTAACTCTGGCCACGTGGACAATTTGGAGACCCAGAAGTTGAATGGGGCCGAACCATCAGTCAGTACGTGGAGGGGTGTGCAGACGTACTGTTCAACCATGTTAGTGAAATGCTGCCTCCTGCTAACACGTTCCGTATCAGGTGGTTATGCAGTTAGCTGTGGCGTGGAGACAAAACTTTTCCACATTTCTGCCATGCTAACCCTGCCCTCAGAAGAGCTGGCCGTGACACTGCTGCGTTGGCGACCTCTTGCTCCTCTTCTGCCTTCGCCTTGGGCTTCCACCTGTTCCCCTGTGACATTTGGGAATGCTCTCAGGAGCGCCTCTACCAGCGTGCGCTTGAACTCGCGCATCTTCCTATCACGCTCCAGTGCAGGAAGTAAGGTGGGCACATTGTCTTTGTATCGGGGATCCAGCAGGGTGGCAACCCAGTAGTCCGCACACGTTAAAATGTGGGCAACTCTGCTGTCGTTGCGCAGGCACTGCAGCATGTAGTCGCTCATGTGTGCCAGGCTCCCCAGAGGTAAGGACAAGCTGTCCTCTGTGGGAGGCGTATCGTCATCGTCCTCCGTATCCCCCAGCCACGCACCAGTGATGGGCCTGAGCTGTGTCGGGTGCCACCCCGCTGTGAACCTGCTTCATCCTCATCCTCCTCCACCTCCTCCTCATCCTCCAGTAGTGGGCCCTGGCTGGCCACATTTGTACCTGGCCTCTGCTGTTGCAAAAACCTCCCTCTGAGCCACTTCTAACAGACTGGCCTGAAAGTGCTAAAATGACCCCTCATCCTCCTCCTCCTCCTCCTCCTCCTCTGGGCCACCTCCTCTTCCATCATCGCCCTAAGCGTTTTCTCAAGGAGACATAGAAGTGGTATTGTAACGCTGATAACGGTGTCATCGCCACTGGCCATGTTGGTGGAGTACTCGAAACAGCGCAACAGGGCACACAGGTCTCGCATGGAGGCCCAATCATTGGTGGTGAAGTGGTGCTGTTCCGCAGTGCGACTGACGCGTGCGTGCTGCAGCTGAAACTCCACTATGGCCTGCTGCTGCTCGCACAGTCTCTCCAGCATGTGCAAGGTGGAGTTCCACCTGGTGGGCACGTCGCATATGAGGCGGTGAGCGGGAAGGCCGAGTTACGCTGTAGCGCAGACAGGCGAGCAGCGGCAGGATGTGAACGCCGGAATCGCGCACAGACGGCCCTCACTTTATGCAGCAGCTCTGACATGTTGGGGTAGTTGTGAATGAACTTCTGCACCACCAAATTCAGCACATGCGCCAGGCAAGGGATGTGCGTCAAACCGGCTAGTCCCAGAGCTGCGACGAGATTTCGCCCATTATCGCACACCACCAGGCCGGGCTTGAGGCCCACCGGCAGCAACCACTGGTCGGTCTGTTGTTCAATACCCCGCCACAACTCCTGCGCGGTGTGGGGCCTGTCCCCCAAACATATGAGTTTCAGAATGGCCTGCTGATGTTTACCCCGGGCTGTGCTGAAGTTGGTGGTGAAGGTGTGTGGCTGACTGGATGAGCTGGTGGAAGCAGAGGAGGAGGAAGCCGAGTAGGAGGAGGAGGCTACAGGAGGCAAACAATGATGCCCTGTGATCCTTGGCGGCGGAAGGACGTGCGCCAAGGAACTGTCCGCCGGGGGCCCAGCCGCCACTACATTCATCCAGTGTGCAGTTAGTGAGATATAGCGTCCCTGGCAGTGCTTACTGGTCCACGTATCTGTGGTTAGGTGGACCTTGCCACAAATGGCGTTGCGCAGTGCACACTTGATTTTATCGGACACTTGCATGTGCAGGGAAGGCACGGCTGTCTTGGAGAAGTAGTGGCGGCTGGGGACAACATACTGTGGGACAGCCATGGACATCAGCTGTTTGAAGCTGTCTGTGTCCACCAGCCTGAATGACAGCATTTCAAAGGCCAGTAGTTTAGAAATGCTGGCATTCAGGCCCAGGGCTCGAGGGTGGCTAGGTGGGAATTTACGCTTTCTCTCCAAGGTTTGTGAGATGGAGAGCTGAACGCTGCCGTGTGACATGGTGGAGATGCTTGGTGACGCAGGTGGTGGTGTCGCTGGCACATCCTCTGTTTGGTGGGCGGCAGGTGCCAACATTCCTCCCGAGGCGGAGGAAGAGGCCGAGGCAGCAGCAGAAGAGGGAGCAGGGGGAGCCTGAGTGAGTTCCTTGCTTTTAAGGTGTTTACTCCACTGCAGTTCATGCTTTGCATGTAGATGCCTGGTCATGCAGGTTGTGCTAAGGTTCAGAACGTTAATGCCTCGCTTCAGGATCTGATGGCACAGCGTGCAAACCACTCGGTCTTGTCGTCAGCACATTGTTTAAAGAAGTGCCATGCCAGGGAACTCCTTGAAGCTGCCTTTGGGGTGCTCGGTCCCTGGTGGCGGTGGCCTGTATCAGGCGAACTCTCTTGGCGGCGGCTGTTCTGCTTTTGCCCCCTGCTCCCTCTTTTGTTACGCTGTTGGCTCGGTCTCACCACTGCCTCTTCCTCTGAACTATGAAAGTCAGTGGCACGACCTTCATTCCATGTGGGGTCTAGGACCTCATCGTCCCCTGCATCGTCTTCCACACAGTCTTCCTCCCTGTCCTCCTGTTCGGTCTGCACACTGCAGAAAGACGCAGCAGTTGGCACCTGTGTTTCGTCATCATCAGAGACGTGCGGACTCCGATGAGGTGGTATTCCCATGTCCTCATCATCAGTAAACATCAGAGGTTGTGCATCAGTGCATTCTATGTCTTCCACCACAGGGGAAGGGCTAGGTGGATTCCCTTGGGAAACCCTGCCAGCAGAGTCTTCAAACAGCATAAGAGACTGCTGCATAACTTGAGGCTCAGACAGTTTCCCTGATATGCATGGGGGTGATGTGACAGACTGATGGGCTTGGTTTTCAGGTGCCACCTGTGCGCTTTCTGCAGAAGACTGGGTGGGAGATAATGTTGTGAACGTGCTGGATCCACTGTCGGCCACCCAATTGACTAGCGCCTGTACCTGCTCAGGCCTTACCATCCTTAGAACGGCATTGGGCCCCACCAAATATCGCTGTAAATTCTGGCGGGTACTGGAACTTGAGGTAGTTGGTTCACTAGGACGTGTGGCTGTGGCAGAATGGCCACGTCCTCTCCCAGCACCAGAGGGTACACTAACACCACCACGATCGCGTCCGCGTCCCTTACTAGATGTTTTCCTCATTGTTACCGTTCACCAAGCACCACAATAAGGAAAAAATATTTGGCCCAATGTATTGATTTCAAATTCAGGCCTTTTTTACAGGCACCTACCACTATCTGCCTATTTGTTTATGTAGCTTATTACACTAATCCAGGCACAGCAGTAACCACTGATTTAGGGAATATCTCTTTTAGGGCAAGTATTTAGGCCCTGGATGAAAGGTATCCTTTATGGACAGATTTACAATGGGCCTGCAACAGCTGTGACACCAGATTTAGGGTATTGCTATTTTGGCAAGTGAATTTCACCCCAGAAGAAAATATATGTTTTTGCGGATACTAATATAGTTTGCCAGGCTCAGCTGTGACACCAGATTTAGTGTGATTGCTATTTTGGCAAGTGAATTTCACCCCAGAACAAAATATATGTTTTTGCGGATACTAATATAGTTTGCCAGGCTCAGCTGTGACACCAGATTTAGGGGATTGCTATTTTGGCAAGTGAATTTCACCCCAGAACAAAATATATGTTTTTGCGGATACTAATATAGTTTGCCAGGCTCAGCTGTGACACCAGATTTAGGGTGTTGCTATTTTGGCAAGTGAATTTCACCCCAGAAGAAAATATATGTTTTTGCGGATACTAATATAGTTTGCCAGGCTCAGCTGTGACACCAGATTTAGGGTGTTGCTATTTTGGCAAGTGAATTTCACCCCAGAACAAAATATATGTTTTTGCGGATACTAATATAGTTTGCCAGGCTCAGCTGTGACACCAGATTTAGTGGATTGCTATTTTGGCAAGTGAATTTCACCCCAGAACAAAATATATGTTTTTGCGGATACTAATATAGTTTGCCAGGCTCAGCTGTGACACCAGATTTAGTGGATTGCTATTTTGGCAAGTGAATTTCACCCCAGAAGAAAATATATGTTTTTGCGGATACTAATATAGTTTGCCAGGCTCAGCTGTGACACCAGATTTAGAGGATTGCTATTTTGGCAAGTGAATTTCACCCCAGAAGAAAATATATGTTTTTGCGGATACTAATATAGTTTGCCAGGCTCAGCTGTGACACCAGATTTAGGGTGTTGCTATTTTGGCAAGTGAATTTCACCCCAGAAGAAAATATATGTTTTTGCGGATACTAATATAGTTTGCCAGGCTCAGCTGTGACACCAGATTTAGAGGATTGCTATTTTGGCAAGTGAATTTCACCCCAGAACAAAATATATGTTTTTGCGGATACTAATATAGTTTGCCAGGCTCAGCTGTGACACCAGATTTAGGGGATTGCTATTTTGGCAAGTGAATTTCACCCCAGAACAAAATATATGTTTTTGCGGATACTAATATAGTTTGCCAGGCTCAGCTGTGACACCAGATTTAGTGGATTGCTATTTTGGCAAGTGAATTTCACCCCAGAACAAAATATATGTTTTTGCGGATACTAATATAGTTTGCCAGGCTCAGCTGTGACACCAGATTTAGTGGATTGCTATTTTGGCAAGTGAATTTCACCCCAGAACAAAATATATGTTTTTGCGGATACTAATATAGTTTGCCAGGCTCAGCTGTGACACCAGATTTAGTGGATTGCTATTTTGGCAAGTGAATTTCACCCCAGAAGAAAATATATGTTTTTGCGGATACTAATATAGTTTGCCAGGCTCAGCTGTGACACCAGATTTAGAGGATTGCTATTTTGGCAAGTGAATTTCACCCCAGAAGAAAATATATGTTTTTGCGGATACTAATATAGTTTGCCAGGCTCAGCTGTGACACCAGATTTAGGGTGATTGCTATTTTGGCAAGTGAATTTCACCCCAGAAGAAAATATATGTTTTTGCGGATACTAATATAGTTTGCCAGGCTCAGCTGTGACACCAGATTTAGAGGATTGCTATTTTGGCAAGTGAATTTCACCCCAGAACAAAATATATGTTTTTGCGGATACTAATATAGTTTGCCAGGCTCAGCTGTGACACCAGATTTAGAGGTGTTGCTATTTTGGCAAGTGAATTTCACCCCAGAAGAAAATATATGTTTTTGCGGATACTAATATAGTTTGCCAGGCTCAGCTGTGACACCAGATTTAGTGTGATTGCTATTTTGGCAAGTGAATTTCACCCCAGAACAAAATATATGTTTTTGCGGATAATAATATAGTTTGCCAGGCTCAGCTGTGACACCAGATTTAGTGGATTGCTATTTTGGCAAGTGAATTTCACCCCAGAACAAAATATATGTTTTTGCGGATACTAATATAGTTTGCCAGGCTCAGCTGTGACACCAGATTTAGTGGATTGCTATTTTGGCAAGTGAATTTCACCCCAGAAGAAAATATATGTTTTTGCGGATACTAATATAGTTTGCCAGGCTCAGCTGTGACACCAGATTTAGGGTGTTGCTATTTTGGCAAGTGAATTTCACCCCAGAAGAAAATATATGTTTTTGCGGATACTAATATAGTTTGCCAGGCTCAGCTGTGACACCAGATTTAGAGTGATTGCTATTTTGGCAAGTGAATTTCACCCCAGAACAAAATATATGTTTTTGCGGATAATAATATAGTTTGCCAGGCTCAGCTGTGACACCAGATTTAGTGGATTGCTATTTTGGCAAGTGAATTTCACCCCAGAACAAAATATATGTTTTTGCGGATAATAATATAGTTTGCCAGGCTCAGCTGTGACACCAGATTTAGTGGATTGCTATTTTGGCAAGTGAATTTAACCCCAGAACAAAATATATGTTTTTGCGGATACTAATATAGTTTGCCAGGCACAGCTGTGACACCAGATTTAGGGTGTTGCTATTTTGGCAAGTGAATTTCACCCCAGAAGAAAATATATGTTTTTGCGGATACTAATATAGTTTGCCAGGCACAGCTGTGACACCAGATTTAGGGTGTTGCTATTTTGGCAAGTGAATTTCACCCCAGAACAAAATATATGTTTTGGAGGAAACACTAATATATTTTGCCAGCCACTGCTGAAACCACTGATGTATGGTATTGCTATTTTGGCAATTGAATTTAACCCCAAACCAAAATATCTGTTTTGGCGGACACTATTATATTTTGCCAGCCACTGCTGAAACCACTGATGTATGGTTTTGCTATTTTGCCAATTGAATTTCACCCCAGAAAATAATCTATCCTTTGCCAGACAGCAGACAGTATTATGCTTGTCTAGCCAAAGCTGGAACACCAGATTTAGGGGATTGGTATTTGGGCAATTGTATTTAACCCCTTAATAAAATATAGAAATTGCTATCCTGAGTTTCTAGGGGTGACAATTAGCACAGCCAAGCCCCTGATGGAGGATATAGCAAAAAAAAAAATAGTATTGAAGCATTGATGGATGTGTGGCAGCTTGTTCTGGAGCACCACAAGTCACAAAATGGCCGCCGATCAACCCAGAAAATAAGTGACAGAAAAACGCTCTGTGCAGCCAAAAACCAGCAATCAAGTAAATAGCAGAAGTTCACTGATTCTCAGCTGCAGATCGATCCGTTCATTAGGTGCTGTTGCTGACTTTTCCCTGCCTATCTCGCCCTCACAGAAGCTGCATCCTCTCCCTACACTAGTCAGAGCAGTGTGACGTGCGGCGCTACGTGACTCCAGCTTAAATAGAGGCTGGGTCACATGCTGCACTTGGCCAATCACAGCCATGCCATTAGTAGGCATGGCTGTGATGGCTTCTTAGGGCAAGAAGTAAGACGCTAGCTGATTGGCTGCTGTGCAGCCCTTCAGAAAGCGGGAAGAAATCGACGAACACCGAACCCGAACCCGAACTTTTTTGAAAATGTCCGGGTTCGGGTCCGGGTCCCGGACACCCCAAAATTCGGTACGAACCCGAACGATGCGCGAACTGTTCGCTCAACACTAATTTTAACCAATTTTTTCCACTAACAAAACAAGGGTTAACAGCCAAACAAGACTGTATCTTGATTGCCCTGACTATGTCATTTACAGAAACACCCCATATGTGGTTGTACACTACTGTACGGCCACACGGCGGGGCGTAGAGGGAAAGGAGAGCCGTGTGGTTTTTGTAAGGCAGATTTTAGGGACCGGTTTATTTACACCCTGTTCTATTACAAGCCACCCTGATGCACCGAAACAGTAGAAACTCCATAAAAGTGACCCCATCTAAGAAACTACACCCCTCAAGGTCTTCAAAACTGATCTTACAAGCTATGTTAACCCTTTAGGTGCTTCACAAGTGTTATTGGCAAATAGAGATGAAATTTCAGAATTTCATTTTTTGCCAAATTTTCCATTTTAACCCATTTTTTCCACTAACAAAGCAAGGGTTAACAGCCGAACAAGACTGTATCGTTATTGCCTTGACTCTGCCGTTTATGGGCCTAGAGGGAAAGGAGCGCCGTGTGGTTTTTGGAAGGCTGATTTTTATGGACCGGTTTTATTTACACTGTGTCCTGTTTCAAGCCCCCCTGATGCCCCCCTGGAGTAGAAACTACCCAGTTTAGGGTACATATGATTTTTTGTTGCTCTATATTACATTTTTGTGAAGTAAGGTTACCAAAAATTGAAATTCTGAAATTTCATCTCCATTTGCCATTAATTGTTGAGGAACACCTAAAGGGTTAATAAAGTTTATAAAATCAGTTTTGAATACCTTGAGGGGTGTAGTTTCTTAGATGGGGTCACTTTTAGGGAGTTTCTACTCTAGGGGTGCATCAGGGGGGCTTCAAAAAGGACATGGTGTCAATAAAAAAAGGCCATCAAAATTCGCCGTCCAGAAACCATGTCGGTCCTTTCCTTTACGCCCTGCCTTTTAGTGATACAGCAGTTTACGACCACAAATGTGGTGTTTCTGTAAACTGCAGTATCAGGGTAATAAATATTAAGTTTAGTTTGGCTGTTAACCCTTGCTTTTTTACCGATAAAGACGGATTGAAACGGAAAAGTGCCAAAAATGACTGTTTTGGCATAGTTTAACATTTTTTTGGGGGGCCATGTAGATCTGGGGGGTTAGGTAATGGGGCATTTTTCTAGAGAAGATTATTACAGACGCGGCGATACCTAATAAGTCTACTTTTTTACAATTATTTAGGTTTTAGACTAGATTATCCTTTTTGATAAAAAAAAATTAAAATTTGTATCGCTAAAGTATTTTTAGCCGATTGTATTAGGTAGGGGATAATTTTTTGCGGGATGAGGGGACGGTTTTAATGGCACTATTTTGGGGGGCAAGTGACTTTTTGATCGCTTGCTCTTACGCTTTTTATTATAACTCCAAATACCATAAATGGACACGTATATTAACCACTACAGGACCGCCTAATGCACGGATGCGTCCGGTGGGCGGTCCTGCAGTTCTGTTCTGACGCATCGGCGCGTCATCTCGTGAGACGCGAGATTTCCTGTGAATGCGCGCGCGCGTTCACAGTGCCGCGCGTCTCAGGAGTTTAACTACAGCCTGCCAGCGATGATCAATCGCTGGCAGGCTGTAGATGCAAATTAAATCGCATCAAAGAGGTATATCAGACGCTGTTTTGTTAACAGCGTCTGATATACCTGCTACCTGGTCCTCTGGTGGTCCCATTTGCTGAGATCAACCACCAGAGGACCAGGTAGCTATGTAAAGTTGCACCAAACACTACACTAAACCCCCCCTCACTTATTAACCCCTTGATCACCCCATCTAGATTTCCTGATCACCCCCCTGTCACTGATCACCCCCCTGTCACTGATCACACCCCTTGTAAGGCTCCATTCAGACGTCCATATGTGGTTTGCGGATCCGTGGATTAACGGATCCGCGGATCCGATCCACGGATCCACAAAACACGGACACCGGCAATGTGCTTTCCGCATTTTGCAGATCCGCACATTGCCAGAACTATATAGAAAATACTTTTTCTTGTCCGCAATTGCGGACAAGAATAGGACATGTTCTATATTTTTGCGGAACGGAAGTGCAGACCCGGAAGCGCGGATCCGTAATTCCGGATCCAAGCGGGACAAAGTCTGTCCCCATAGAAATGAATGGGTCCGCAATTCCGTTCCGCCAACAGAATTGCGGACGTGTGAATGGGGCATAAGGGTCTCTTATCACCGCCAGTTAGTTAGCTACTTGTTAGGTAGCTAGCGCCCAGCCCACCGCACCGCAGTGTGAAAAAATCTGTGCCGTTCATTTTTATTTTTTTTTTTCAGCCCAGAGGCTGAACGGAAAAAAAAAAATCTCATTACCCGTATGCTCAATATAAGGAGAATCGCAGAAACTCCTAATGCTAGCCATACGTGTAATGATTGCGGAGACCCCTAAAATGCCAGGGCAGTACAAAAACCTCACATGTGACCCCATTTTAGAAAGAAGACACCCCAAGGTATTCTGTGAGGCATATGGTGAGTTCATGTAAAATTTTATTTTTTGTCACAAGTTAGTGGAATATGAGACTTTGTAAAAAAATATATATATATCAATTTCCGCTAACTTGTGCCAAAAAATTTTTTTTTCTGTGAACTCGCCATGCCCCTCACAGAATACCTTGGGGTGTCTTCTTTCCACAATGGGGTCACATGTGGGGTATTTATACTGCTCTGGCATTTTAGGGGTCCTAAAGCGTGAGAATCCAAATGCGTAAAAATGCCCTGTGAAATCCTAAAGGTACTCATTGGTTTAGGGCCCCTGCGCATCTTGGCTGCAAAAAGTGGCACACATGTGGTATCGCCGTACTCAGAGAAGTAGGGCAATGTGTTTTGGGTGTATTTTATATATACCCATACTTTGTGTGAGAAATATCGCTGTAAACGACAACTTTTTACATTTTTTTATTCAAAGTTGTCAATTTACAGAGATATTTCTCTCACCCAGCATGGGTATATGTAAAAATACACCCCAAAACACATTGCCCTACTTCTCCTGAGTACAGCGATACCACATGAGTGACACTTTTTTGCAGCCAAGATGCGCAAAGGGGCCCAAATTCCAATGAGTACCTTTTAGGAGGGCATTTTTACGCATTTTTCTTCACGCTTTAGGGCCCCTAAAATTCCAGGGCAGTATAAATACCCCACATGTGACCCCATTTTGGAAAGAAGACACCCCAAGGTATTCGCTGAGGGGAATAGTGAGTCCATAAAAAATTAAACTTTTAGTCAAAAGTTAGCGGAAAGGGAGACTTTGTGAGAAAAAAACAATAAAAAATCAATTTCCGCTAACTTGTGCCAAAAAAAATCTTCTATGAACTTGCCATGCCCCTCATGGAATACCTTGGGGTGTCTTCTTTCTAAAATGGGGTCACATGTGGGGTATTTATACTGCCCTGGCATTTTAGGGGCCCTAAAGCGTGAGAAGAAAAATGCGTAAAAATGCCCTCCTAAAAAGGTACTCGTTGGAATTTGGGCCCCTTTGCGCATCTTGGCTGCAAAAAAGTGTCACACATGTGGTATCGCCGTACTCAGGAGAAGTAGGGCAATGTGTTTTGGGGTGTATTTTTACATATACCCATGCTGGGTGAGAGAAATATCTCTGTACATTGACAACTTTGAATAAAAAAATGTAAAAAGTTGTCGTTTACAGCGATATTTCTCACACACAGTATAGGTATATGTAAAAATACACCCCAAAACTCATTGCCCTACTTCTCCTGAGTACGGTGATACCACATGTGTAACACTTTTTTGCAGTCAAGATGCGCAAAGGGGCCCTAAATCCAATGAGTACCTTTAGGATTTCGCAGGGCATTTTTACGCATTTGGATTCTCACGCTTTAGGGCTCCTAAAATGTCAGGGCAGTATAAATACCCTACAAGTGACCCCATTTTGGAAAGAAGACACCCCAAGGTATTCTGTGAGGGGCATGGCGAGTTCACAGAATTTTTATTTTTTGGCACAAGTTAGCAGAAGTCTCATATTCCACTAACTTGTGACAAAAAATAAAATTTTACATGAACTCACCATTCCCCTCACGGAATAACTTGGGGTGTCTTCTTTCCAAAATGGGGTCACTTGTGGGGTATTTATACTGACCTGGCATTTTAGGGTCCCCTAAAGCGTGAGAAGAAGTCTTGAATCCAAATGCGTAAAAATGCCCTTTGAAATCCTAAAGGTACTCATTGGAATTAGGGCCCCTTTGCACACCCAGGCTGCAAAAAGTGTCACTCATGTGGTATCGCCGTACTCAGGACAAGTAGGGAAATGTGTTTTGGGCGTGTATTTTTATATATACCCATACTTTGTGTGAGAAATATCTCTGTAAACGACAACTTTTTAAAAAAATTTATACAAAGTTGTCAGTTTACAGAGATATTTCTCTCACCCAACATGGGTATATGTAAAAATACACCCCTACTTCTCCTGAGTACAGTGATACCACATGAGTGACACTTTTTTGCAGCCTGGGTGCGCAAAGGGGCCCAAATTCCAACGAGTACCTTTAGGTTTTACATGGCTGCTCACAATTTAGCCCCACCCAATATGCCAGAACAGTAAACACACCCCACAAACGACCCCATTTCGGAAAGTAGACACCCCAAGTTATTCACTGAGGGGCATAGGGAGTCCGTCTGAGATTTTTTTTTTTTGCCAGAAGTTAGCAGAAATGGAAACTTTATTATATATTTTTTTTTCCTCAGTAAGTGTAATTTTCTGCTAACTTGTGAAAAAAAATGAAATGATACATGAACTCACCAAGCCCCTCCGCGAATATTTTGCGGTGTCTTCTTTCTAAAATGGTGTCATTTGGGGGGTATTTATACTTTCCTGGCATTCTAGCACCTGAAGAAACATGACAGGTGCTCAGAAAGTCAGAGCTGCTTCAAAATGCCGAAATTCACTTTTTTGCACCATAGTTTGTAAACGCTATAACTTTTACCCAAACCAATAAATATACACTTATTGGATTTTTTTTTATCAAAGACATGTAGAACAATAAATTTACAGAAAATTTATATAGAAATGTATTTTTTTTAAAAAAATTTTACAACAGAAAGCGAAAAATGTCATTTTTTTGCAAACATGTCGTTAAATTTTTATTAATAGCAAAAAAAGTAAAAATGTCAGCAACAATGAAATACCACCAAATGAAAGCTCTATTAGTGAGAAGATAAGGAGGCAAAATTCATTTGGGTGGTAAGTTGTATGATGGAGCAATAAATGGTGAAAGTAGTGTAGTGCAGAATTGTAAAAAGTGGCCTGGTCATTAAGGGTGTTTAAGCTAGGGGGGCTGAAGTGGTTAAATTACAAAAACTTTATTGAAAAGATAAATACATCATAGAAATTAGACAATACATAGAATAAAATGTATTGTCTTATTTCTATGATATATTTATCTTTCCAATAAAGTTTTTGTAATTTAATATACGTGTCCCTTTATGGTTTTTGGAGTTATATGCGCATAGTCACGTATTATTCATATTGTGTTTAGTTGATTTTCTACGCGTTTTATTATGTAAGGTGCCTAAAAATATTTTTTTTGCTCTTATTTTTTTTTTCCCATGTTAATCTAAGGGGTCAGGTCATGGGGTATTTTTATAGGGCAGATTATTACGCCGAAACCTAATTTGTCTACTTTGTTTTCATTTTTTTGTTTATCACTGTATTATCCTATTTGAAACAAACTAAAAAAAATTAACTATCTACACAGTCTAACAGTCAGTTTTTTAAAGTTTTTACCCGATTGTCTTCATTAGGGGCTCATTTTTTGCGGGATGAAGGGACAGTTTTAATGGCCCTATTTTGGGGGGCATGTGACTTTTTGATCACTTGCTATTACGCTTTTTATTATGTAAGGTGACAAAAAATTCATTTTTTTGCACCTTTTTTTATTTTTTCCCGTGTTAATCTAAGAGGTTAGGTCATGGGGTATTTTTATAGGCCGGATTATTACGGACGCAGCGATACCTAATTTGTCTACTTTTTTAATTATTTTTTAAATTATTTTCGATTTTTTAACTATCATTTAAAAAAAAAAAAATTGGAGTGTCTCAAGTCTGAGAACCATAGTTTTTATCTGATTGTCAATGGCTACATGTAAAAGGGGATAATAAATTTAGTACTCCATGGAAGTGTGGTACTCCCTGAAGCAACCAATAACACAGAGGCCCGGATGATCGGGGCACGTGTCACACTTCTTTCCAGTATGAGGGACCACACCTGGAAAGTGTTGGCCAGGGACGATCCGGGCGCCTCCAGTTCCTGAGGTACACCTGCCTACTCTTTCCCGGTCAGAAAAGATCAGGTCCTTGAGGACTGCCTCATAGAATTGAAGGAATTTCCCTGTGTTGCAAGCTCTCCGGAACAGTACAAAAGAGCTGTACAAGGCAACCTGTACCAAGTAGACCGCAACTTTTTTGTACCATGTCTGGGTTTTGAACATGGCATTATATGGCTTGAGGACTTGATCAGAGAGATCAACTCCTCCCATATACCGATTGTAGTCGACGATACAATGGGGCTTGAGGACCGTTGCCGTGGTACCTCGCACAGGGACAGGGGAGATGCCGTTACCGTGAATTGTGGTCAGCACAAGGACATCCCTCTTGTCCTTATATCTGACCAGCAACAGGTTTTCACTGGTAAGGGCATGGGTCTCACCCCTGGGGATAGGTACCTGGAGGGGGATGGTAGGGAGGCTGCGCTGACTTTTCCGCACGGTCCCACAAGCGGACGTGGATCTAGCGGCGAGGGACTTGAACAAGGGAATGCTAGTATAAAAGCTATACACATACAGGTGGTAACCCTTATCTAGCAATGGGTACATAAGGTCCCACACAAGTTTCCAGCTAACACCCAGAGTGTGGGGACATTCTGAGGAATCAATACGGGAATCTCGTCCCTCGTACACATGAAACTTGTAAGTGTACCCTGTGGTACTCTCACAAAGTTTGTACAGCTTCACGCCATACCTCGTCCGCTTTAAGGGAACATACTGGCAGAAAATGAGTCTCCCCTTGAAAGTAATGAGAGACTCATCAACTGCACCCTCCCTTCCAGGTACATAGGCCTCCCAAAATTTGGCCCCAAAGTGATCGATGACTGGCCGTATCTTATACAGACGGTCATAGGCAGGATCCCTTGATGGAGGGACATGCTGCATTATCTGTGCAATGCAGGCATTTCCGGATGCCCTCAAATCTGGGATGTGTCATGGCCATACTGTAGAGTGGGGTCTGGTAGAGGACGTCCCCACTCCAGTACAGCCTGGCACTGGGTTTCTTGACTTGGCCCATGTGCAGCACGAGGCCCCAAAATGTCCTCATCTCGACTGCACTGACCGGCATCCAGCCACCGGGCCTAGCCAAAAAAGAGCCCGGGTGTTGAGCAACGAACTGTTGGGCCTATAGATTTGTTTGCTCCACCATTAGATTTACCAGTTGGTCACTGAAAAAAAAAAGACTAAAAAAGTTGTATTCAGTGAAGCCCACTGTGTAAATCTGGATTCCTGATTCACCAACAGAATCAGGAATTGCGGGCTAAAAGTTCTCTGGGGTACACTAGCCAAGTTCACCTGCAGGGGGCTCAGGTGAACTGACCTGGTGGGCCGGAAAACTCGTACGAGCCCCAGAGCTGCTCGTACTAGGGTGGGCCACAGGGTCCCTGACAAGGTGGTCCCCTTGCTCCACCTGGCGGCATCTCCGCCGCTTTGGGGGCTCATCATCGCTAGATGATGAGGAGGCAGATGACAAAAGGAACGTGGGGTCATCCTCGTCCTCACTGGGACTCTCAGATTCTGAGGCAAGTTGGGCATATGCCTCCTCAGCCTTTTGGGCACGTGTGTTTGTGCGTGCGTGAAAAACTTTATTTAGTGTGTGTGTGGGGGCATGGGTGTTCCCGACTTTTCCCTAAAGCTAACAGGGGGGAAAGAAAAAACAAAAAAAAAACGGCCACTGACAGCGTACGCAAAAAAAAAAAAAAAAAAAAACGCTTGCACCCCCAAAAAAGGTGGAAGGGGGTGGGGGGCAGGGGCGCAAGCTGCTGTGGACAACAAACACCCTAAGAGGGTGATGCAACACACAAAAAAAAAAAAATTAACCCTGAACTCTCCCTGCCTAAACTAAAGCTTTCCCTGGCTTTCCCTAACGTACCTGAAAGTGCCAGAAGGCACTCTGGATGGGCACAGGAGGGAGCTGGGGGTGTGAAGGCTGGGTGCTGGGGTCCCGATCGGCAGAAGGCTCTTCTCTCCTCGCTCCTCAGACGCAAAATGGAGGAGGAGAGCAGGGGGAAGTAACCCGCCGTGCAGCCAATCTGATGCAATCCTGTGAGGCATTGGGACAGAGTGCCTGCCGAATGATTTCGGCAGGGACTCTGTTCCAATCACCCCGCACTGCGCGGCGGTGATCGGAAATACTCATGGTGTATCGGTACGTCATGAGTCCTTAAGTACCAGGACACCGTTTTTTTTTTTTTTCCTCCTCCACATACACCAATTACCTAAGACGTAACAACTTCCACCTAATTACCATTCTCACTTCTTTGAACACCAATCACCCAGATGGATTAACCCACTAGATTAATTAATGGATTAAATCACAGCTACACCATATAAACCATGCCTGAAACATACATCCTCTGCTTACTGATGAAGGGACATCGTCCCGAAACGCGTTTAAGCTGTGGAGGATTTTAAAGGCATGAGCTACACTAGCCCGATCCAGTATACCTAAGTGCAAAGTCTAATATAATCGAAGAACGCCGAAACCACGTGGCGTACAGCTGGACAATCAAGCAGGAGAAAAAGCACGCGATTATACATCACGAGGACGCCGAGGAATAGACTGTAAACCAGGACGCTGCACACGGAGATACCGAAGACGCAGGAGCCGCATTCAGGAGGACGCCAAGGACCAGGAGACCGCAAGCAACAACAGGAGACTCCAACCAGTGAAGGAAGCGCCGGCCAGTAAGTGAACTCTGCGCCTAAGACAGTGTGGGACGCCACACCGAGGCACAGAACACCGTCTTCCTTCCAACAGATTGTCAAAGACTGCTTAAACCTCACTCCTCCACGTGTGCGATTATCACAAAAGGAACTTTTTCTATCTATTTACTCACTCATGCGATTATCTGAAGGGAATTATTTTATCCATTTTTTTATCGATCTATACATGTGATTACCTTTAAAGGGAACTACCTTATCCTCATTCACAGGAATTTTCACTAATCAATTATCTCTTTTATATATAGTTAAGATACTTACTTTTCATTTAAAAGGGATAAAGTTTTACTGACACAATAACCAAAATACAATATACATCATTGACAGCACCCATAGGAGCCATAATCCAATAGGCTCCATCTCTTCCATATATACAAAATACCTCCCCTCGACTTTCTATTCACATTAGGACCATTTTATTTTCCACTTTTATTCTTGTTTTTATCAGTCCAGTTACTTTAAATAAATTTTAATAAAATACAGTTTTCCACCAGCCTGAATGACAGCATTTCAAAGGCCAGTAGTTTAGAAATGCTGGCATTCAGGCCCAGGGATCGAGGATGGCTCGGTGTTAATTTACGCTCTCTCTCCAAGGTATGTGAGATAGAGAGCTGAATGCTGCCGTGTGACATGGTGGAGATGCTTGGTGACAGAGGTGGTGGTGTTGGTGGCGCATCCTCTTTTCTGGGTGGCAGGTGCCAACGTTCCTCCAGAGGCGGAGGAAGAGGCCGAGGCAGCAGCAGAAGATGGAGCAGGAGGGGCCCTTTCTTGGTTTTGAAGGTGCTTACTCCACTGCAGACCATGTCTCGCATGTAGATGCCTGGTCATGCAAGTTGTGCTAAGGTTCAGAACGTTAATGCCTCACTTCAGGCTCTGATGGCACAGCGTGCAAACCACTCGAGTCTTGTCGTCGGGTCTTGTCGTGTGAAGAAGTGCCATGCCAGGGAACTCCTTGAAGCTGACTTTGGTGTGCTCGGTCCCTGGTGGTGTTAGCCAGTAGCAGGCGAACTCTCGTGGCGATGGCTGTTCTGCTTTTGCACCCTGCTCCCTCTATTGCTATGCTGTTGGCTCGGTCTCACCACTGCCTCTTCCTCTGAACTCTGAAAGTCAGTGGTACGACCTTCATTCCATGTTGGGTCTAGGACCTCATCGTCCCCTGCATAGTCTTCCACAGTCTTCCTCCCTGACCTCCTGTTTGGTCTGCACACTGCAGAATGACGCAAGAGTTGGCACCTGTGTTTCGTCATCATCAGAGACGTGCTGACTCTGCTGGGGTGGTTATTCCCATGTCTTCATCAGGCAACATAAGTGGTTGTGCGTCAGTACATTCTATGTCTTTCACTGCTGGGGAAGGGCTAGGTGGATGCCCTTGGGAAACCCTGCCAGCAGATTCTTCAAACAGCATAAGAGACTGCTGCATAACTTGAGGCTCAGACAGGGTCCCTGATAAGCATGGGGGTGAAGTGACTGACTGATGGGCTTGGTTTTCAGGCGCTAACTGTGCGCTTTCTGCAGAAGACTGGGTGGGAGATAATGTTAACCTGCTGGATCCTCTGTCGGCCACCCAATCGACTAGCGCCTGTACTTGCTCAGGCCTTACCATCCTTAGAACGGCATTAGGCCCGACCAAATATCGCTGTAGATTCTGGCGGCTACTGGGACCTGAGCTAGTTGGTTCACTAGGACGTGTAGCTGTGGCAGAACGGCCACATCCTCTCCCTGCACCAGAGGGTCCACTAACACCACCATGACCATGTCCACGTCCCTTATAAGATGTTTTCCTCATTGTTACCGTTTACCACAATAAGGAAAAACTTATTTGGCCCAATGTATAGAGTTCAAATTAAGGCCTTTTTTTTTTTTACAGGCACCTAACACTATCTACAGTAGCTATCTATTTATGTACCATATTACACTAATACAGGCACAGCAGAAACCACAGATTTAGGGGAATATCAATTTTAGGCCTAGTATTTAGGCCCTGGCTGAAAGGTATCCTTTTACTGACAGAATTACACTTGGATATGCACAATAGCGTGTGCAAATATAGAGGATTACGCCTTCAGCACTTGTATTTAGACCTTGAGTGTAATATACCCTTTTACTGACAGAAATACACTTGGAGATATATATAGAGAAATATAGAGGATTTATTTTTCAGGCCTTGTATTTAGACGCTGACACGCTGAATGTAATATACCCTATTGCGGACAGAATTACACTTGGAGAGGAACCTCGGAAAGCACAGATGTTTAGGATTTCTATTTCAGGGATTTTATTTAACCACAGAAAAAAATCTGTCCTTTGACGTACAGTATTAAACTTAGCCACAGCTGGAACACTAGATTTAGTGGATTGGTATTTTGGCAATTGAATTTCACTAAAACAACAACCACAATAAGGTAATATGTGTGTTTCAACACAGATCACCAAAGAAATAGCTAAATAAATAGCAAAGCCACACATATAATGTAATAATCACATTCTTTATTTCACTAAAGCCAATAATTAAATAGACAACACATGTATAAAATTTGTTAGCAGCTTAACAGACAGAGTGCTATGGTAAGAACACAATAATCTCTCCACACCCCTCCCCACCCGGCTAGCACATACCAAATATACACTAGAGATAGTTAAGGCTGTATTCCCTCATTAACCAGACTTACAATAATAGTGCAAATAGTGCTATTGATAGGACCAAACAACCTGTTTACAGGGCTCCCTAAAAGGTATCAATCCTTGCCTAAAGTATCAGGCATGGTGCCATAGGTCAAATACATGCTTTGCCAGCATATGCTTACGCCTGCATGTAATACATACCAACAGACTGCCGACAGTCCTAGTACCGATGTAACGTCAGGGGAGAGGAGGAAGAGGAGAGGACCATCAACCCAAAGCGCGTTTCACCTCGCTTCTTCAGGGGGCGCCCCCTGCACAAATTTTATACATGTGTTGTCTATTTAATTATTAGCTTTGGTGAAATAAAGAATGTGATTATTACATTATATGTGTGGCTTTGCTATTTATTTAGCTATTTCTTTGGTGATCTGTGTCGAAATACACATATTACATTATTGTGGTTGTTGTTTTAGTGAAATTTAATTGCCAAAATACCAACCCCCTAAATCTGGTGTTCCAGCTGTGGCTGGCTAAGTAGAATACTGTCCATCAAAAGGAAAAAAATAAATAAAATCTATCTGTTGAACACCAGCTGGAACACCAGATTTAGGGGATTGGTATTTTTCTATTGAATTTCACCCCAGAAAAACATCTATCCTTAGACAGACAGTATTAAACTTAGCCAGCCACAGCTGGAACACCAGATTTAGCGGATTGGTATTTTGGCAATTGAATTTAACCCCTCAATAAAATATAGCAATTTCTATACTGTGTTTCACGGTGTGACAATAAGCATAACCCCTGATGTAGGATATTGCAAAAAAAAGCCTACTATTGAACCCAAAAATGTATTTTGAACTTGGTGGCAGCTCAAAACATGTGCTGGTGCACCAAAAGATCACAAAATGGCTGGAAATCACCCCAGAAAAAAGTGACAAAAAAACGCTCTGGGCAGCCTAAAAAACAGTGAGCAATGAACTAACCTAAGTTGAATGATTCACAGCTGTAGATCGATCACTTCATTAAGTGGTTTTGCTGAGTCTTCCCTGCCTAATCTCGCCCTCACAGCAGCTGCATCCTATCCCTACACTAATCAGAGCAGAGTGACGGGCGGCGCTACGTGACTCCAGCTTAAATAGAGGCCACAGCTGGAATCCCAGATTTAGGGTATTGTTATTTTCACAATTGAATTTCACCCCAGAAAAAAAAAATCTATGTTTTGACGTACAGTATTAAACTAAGCCAGCCACAGCTGTAACCCCAGATTTAGGGGATTGGTATTTTGGCAATTGAATTTAACCCCTCAATAAAATATAGCAATTTCTATACTGTGTTTCAAGGTGTGACAATAAGCACAACCCCCAATGTAGGATATTGCAAAAAGAAGCCTACTATTGAACCTGTAAATGTATGTTGAACTTGGTGGCAGCTCAAAACATGTGCTGGTGCACCAAAAGATCACAAAATGGCCGTCGATCACCCCTGAAAAAAGTGACAGAAAAACGCTCTGGGCAGCCTAAAAACCAGTGAGCAACTAACAGAAGTTGAATGATTCACAGCTGTAGATCGTTCACTTCATTAAGTGGTTTTGCTGAGTCTTCCCTGCCTAATCTCGCCCTTACAGCAGCTGCATCCTATCCCTAAACTAATCAGACCAGAGTGACAGATGCTACGTGACTCCAGCTTAAATAGAGGCTGGGTCACATGCTGCATTTGGCCAATCACAGCCATGTCATTAGTAGGCATTGCTGTGATGGCTGGATAGGGCAAGAAGTAAAACGCTAGCTGATTGGCTGCTGTGCAGCCCTTCAGAAAGCGGGAAGAAATCGCTGAACAACAGCCCCGAACCCAAACTTGTTTGAAAATATTCGGGTCCGGGTCCGTTTCCCAAACACCCCAAAATTCGGTATGAACCCTAACTATACAGTTCAGGTCTGCTCAACTCTATATGTGAACCCTTTGGAATGATATGGATTTCTGCACAAATTGGTAAAATAATAATAATAATAATAATAATAATAAAATGTGATCTGATCTTAATCTAAGTCACAACAATAGACAATCACAGTCTGCTTAAACTAACACACAAAGAATTAAAGGTTACCATATTTTTATTGAACACCATGTAAACTTTCACAGTGCAGGTGGAAAAAGTATGTGAACCCTTGAATTTAATAACCTCCTTTGGCAGCAATAACTTCAACTAAATGTTTCCTGTAGTTGCAGATCAGACATGCACAACGGTCAGGAGTAATTCTTGACCATTCCTCTTTACAGAATTGTTTCAGTTCAGCAATATTCTTGGGATGTCTGGTGTGAATCTCTTTCTTGAGGTCATGCCACAGCATCTCAATCGCTTTGAGGACAGGACTATAACTGGACCACTCCAGTAGGCGTATTTTCTTCTGTTTAAGCCAGGCATGCTCAACCTGCGGCCCTCCAGCTGTTGTAAAACTACAACTCCCACAATGCCCTGCTGTAGGCTGATAGCTGTAGGCTGTTCGGGCATGCTGGGAGTTGTAGTTTTGCAACAGCTGGAGGGCCGCAGGTTGAGCATCCCTGGTTTAAGCCATTCTGTTGTTGATTTAATTCTATGCTTTGGGTCGTTGTCCTGGTGCAACACCCATCTTCTGTTGAGCTTCAGCTGGTGGACAGATGGCCTTAAGTTCTCCTGCAAAATGTCTTGATAAACTTGGGAATTTTTTTTTCCTTCGATGATAGCAATCCGTCCAGGCCCTGACGCAGCAAAGCAGCCCCAAACCATGATTCCCCCACCACCATACTTCACAGTTGGGATGAGGTTTTTATGTTGGTGTGCTGTGACTCTTTTTCTCCACACATAGTGTTATGTGTTTTTTTCCAAACAACTCAACTGTTCATCTGTCCACAGAATATTTTGCCAGTACTGCTGTGGAACATCCAGGTTCTCTTGTGCAAACTGTGAATGTGCAGCAATGTATTTTTTGGACAGCAGTGGCTTCCTCTGTGATATCCTCCCATGAAATCCATTCTTGTTTAGTGTTTTACGTATCAGGATGTTAGCATATGCCAGAGACTTCTGTAAGTCTTTTGCTGACACTCTAGTAATTTTCTTCACCACATTGAGCAGTCTGCGCTGTGCTCTTTCAGTCATCTTTACAGGACGGCCACTCTTAGGGAGAGTAGCAGCAGTTCTAAACTTTCTCCATTTATAGACTATTTGTCTTACCGTGGAATGATGAACAGCAAGGCTTTTGGAGATACTTTTATAACCCTTTCCAGCTTTATTCAAGTCAAAAATTCTTAATCGTAATTCTTCTAAGAGCTTTTTTGTGCGAGACATCATTCAAATGAGGCAATGCTTCTTGGGAAAAGCAAACCCAGAACTGGTGTGTATTTTTTATAGGGCAGGGCAGCTGTAACCAACACCTCCAATCTCATCTCATTGATTGCACTCAAGTTGGCCGTCACCTCACTCCAATTTGCTCTTGGAGATGTCATTAATCCAGGGGTTCATATACTTTTTCCACCTGCACTTTGAATGTTTACATGGTGTGTTCAATAAAAAACACGGTAACATTCTTTGTGTGTTATTAGTTTAAGCAGACTGATTGTCTATTGTTGTGACTTAGATGAAGATCAAATCACATTTTATGACCAATTTGTGCAGAAATCCATATCATTCCAAAGAGTTCACATACTTTTCTTTTTTTAATCTTTATTTTTCTAGGTAGCTAGGTAGCTTAACCACCTCAGCCCCCCTAGCTTAAACACCCTTAAAGACCAGGCCACTTTTTACAATTCTGCACTACGCTACTTTCACCGTTTATTGCTCCGTCATACAACTTACCACCCAAATGAATTTTACCTCCTTTTCTTCTCACTAATAGAGCTTTCATTTGGTGGTATTTCTTTCTTGCTGACATTTTTACTTTTTTTGATATTTTACTTTTTTTGATGAAATTTTTGCAAAAAAATGATATTTTTCACTTTATGTTGGAAAATGTATCAAATAAAACTACATTTCTCTATACATTTTTCTCTAACTTTATTGTTCTACATGTCTTTGATAAAAAAAAATGCAATAAGTGTATATTTATTGGTTTGGGTAAAAGTTATAGCGTTTACAAACTATGGTGCAAAAAAGTGAATTTCCGCACTTTGACTTTCTGAGCACCTGTCCTGTTTCCAGAGGTACTACAATGTCCAGACAGTAGAAACACCCCATAAATGACCCCATTTCCAAAAGTAGACACCCTAAGGTATTCACTGAGGGGCATAGTGAGTTCATGGAAGTTTTTATTTTTTGTCACAAGTTAGGGGAAATGGATTTTTTTTTTTTTTTACAAAGTCTCATATTCCACTAACTTGTGCCAAAAAATACAATTTTACATGAACTCACCATACCCCTCAAAGAATACCTTGGGGTGTCTTCTTTCCGAAATGGGGTCACATGTGGGGTATTTTTACTGCCCTGGCATTTTAGGGGCCCCTAAAAGTCAGAAGCAGTTTGGAATCCAAATGCGTAAAAAATGTCCTGTGAAATCCTAAAGGTACTCATTGGATTTAGGGCCCCTTTGCGCATCTTGGCTGCAGAAAAGTGGCACACATGTGGTATCGCCGGACTCGGGAGAAGTAGGGCAATGTGTTTTGGGGTGTCTTTACATATACCCCTACTGGGTGTGAAAAATATCTCTGTAAATGACAACTTTGTATAATTTTTTTAAAAAGTTGTCATTTACAGAGATATTTCTCACACCCTGCATGAGTATATGTAAAAATACACCCTAAAACACATTGCCCTTCTCCTGAGTCGGCGATACCCATGTGTGCCACTTTGCAGCAAGATGCGCAAAGGACTAAATCAATAGTACTCTAGATTTACAGGACATCTTTCGCATTTGGATTCAAACTGCTCTCTGACAGGGCCCTAAAATGCCAGGATAATAAAAATACCACACAAGTTACCCCATTTCGGAAAGTAGACACCCCAAGGTATTCGCTGATGGGCATAGTGAGTTCATGGAAGTTTTTATTTTTTGGCACAAGTTAGCGGAAATTGATTTTTTTTTTTTTTTTTTTACAAAGTCTCATATTCCACTTACTTGTGCCAAAAAATACAATTTTACATGAACTCACCATAACCCTCACAGAATACCTTGGGGTGTCTTCTTTCTAATATGGGGTCACTTGTGTGGTATTTTTACTGCCCTGGCATTTTAGGGGCCCCTAAACGTCAGAAGCAGTTTGGAATCCAAATGCGTAAAAAATGTCCTGTGAAATCCTAAAGGTACTCATTTAATTTAGGGCCCCTTTGCGCATCTTGTATGCAGAAAAGTGGCACACATGTGGTATCGCCGTACTCAGGAGAAGTAGGGCAATGTGTTTTGGGGGTGTATTTTTACATATACCTCTACTGGGTGTGAAAAATATCTCTGTAAATGACAACTTTGTATAAATTTTTTTTTTTTAAAGTTGTCATTTACAGAGATATTTTTCACACCCAGTATGGGTATATGTAAAGTACACCCCAAAGCATTGCCCTACTTCTCCAGTACAGCGATACCACATGTGTGCCACTTTTTTGCAGCCAAGTTGGCAAATTGGCCCTAAATCCAATGAGTACCTTTTAGGACGGAATTTTTACGCATTTTTCTTCTCACGCTTCAGGGCCCCTAAAATGCCAGGGCAGTATAAATGCTCCACATGTGACCCCATTTTATAAAGAAGACACCCCAAGGTATTCTGTGAGGGGCATGGCGAGTTCATAGAAGATTTTTTTTTTTTGCACAAGTTAGCGGAATTAAATTTTTGTTTTTTTTCACAAAGTCTCCCTTTCCACTAACTTGTGACAAAAAGTTAAATCTTTCATGGACTGAATATGCCCCTCAGCGAATACCTTGGGGTGTCTTCTTTCCAAAATGGGGTCACATGTGAGGTTTTTGTACTGCTCTGGCATTTGAGGGTCTCCGCAATCATTACCTGTATGGCCAGCATTAGGAGTTTCTGCTATTATCCTTATATGGAGCATACGGGTTGTGGGGAGTTGCTCTGGTAGACAGCGGTGCGTGTGCAGTATAGAGGCAAAGAGAGTCCAGGTAGTGCAGCAAACAGTGTTTTATTTCACACTTGCACAAACAAAACTCAAAACAGTCACTTAGTGTTATTTCACACACATAGCAAAAACTTGAGGCAAAACAAAAGTACAAGACGGGATCAAATCACCTGTGTGGTTCAGGTACGTTTTCACACCCGGCTGTCAGCCCAGCCGCAGGAAAGTCCAACCTCAGGCTTCCAGGCAGACTGCACACCTCTTTGCAAGCTCTTGCTTCCAGCCCTGAGAGCTCCACAGAATCCAGGTTAAATCACCTCAAATCCTAGGTGTCAGTTCACACCTGGCTGAATGCTCAGCAACACAAAAAGTCCACTGACCGTCTTTACATGGCCTGCTCTCCTGACACACGGGTCTCAGCTTTTCAGCCCAGCACAGGGCTCGGATCCCAAACACAGAGAGAGAGCTTTGCATAAACCCAGCTCTTTTAAAGGCAGCTAGGTATTAACCCAAAAACCCGGACCGGCACCTAAAATCCGGTGCAGTATTTGCCCTCACCTGGCTGCAATCAACCCAGCAGCACAGGCTGAGAGGAAAATACCTGTTTTTTACCACCAAACCTCTCACTGTGTCACAGGGTAATGAGATTGTTTTTCCGTTCAGCCTCTGGGCTGAAAGAAAAACGAACGGCACAGATTACCTCATTCGCATCGATCGATGTGTATGAAAAAATCTCTGCCAAAAAATATGCAAGAAAAAAAAGAGGGGCCTGGCGATTGCCAGGACATAGGGGCTCCGCCCAAACATCCATACCCACTCAGCTCCTATGTCCTGGCAAACGTGATTTCTCCATTCACATCGATCAATCGATCGGTGTGGAGGAAGACATCTTTGCCAGATTTTTTGATACAAAGTGATTGCCAAAGCATATGAACTCCAACACCTCTCCTCAGCTCATATGCCTGGGCAAACGTACCTGTCCTGCAGAGGAGAAATCTCGTCTTGCAGCGCCGCATACACCGACTTCACGTGTCTTCTGACAGCAGCGCAATGCTTCTCTCAGAATTCACATCAGTGCTGCGGCGTTTTCGTCGGTTGGTCCGTTGGTCTACCTGGAAAATAAAGGGTGGTTATGGGGAAAAAAAAAAAAAGAAGAAAAAACAGGCAGCAGGCACATAACTTGAATGTTGCAAACTTTATAAAACCAGAACATTGTAAAACATAAAAACCTGAACTAACTCAAGATTTTTTTTTTCCTGCTACCTGTTTTTTTTTTTACCATCTCACTCTTTATTTTCCTAGCAGAAACCTCTCCTTTCCCATGGGACAATGTGTAAAGTGTAAATCACACAGAGATGGTGCGAAGTACATTATACACGTTATCCCAAGTGAAAGGAGAGGTTTCTACCGCTTCAAACTTCTGCTGTACCACACCAGCACCGTTCCCTATGTGTTAAGGTCTCTCAAAACCTAGTATTCTGAGAGACCCTAGAGCCTGAGTGGAAAAAAAACTACCTGTGTAGTGCTGTCCCTACGTCCCTAAGTGTACCTGGGTGTGGTACTTCCGGAAACACTCTCCAAGGCATAGGGCAGGGTGGTCAGGATAGTCAGGACAGAAATAACTGGTGTCACGCCTTATTCCACTCCTGCTACAGACAAGACATCTTTTTCGGGGTGGCGGTTGGGTTGAGGTACCAGGCACAACGCTGGGGAAGTGCCGCTCGTGTAGACGGCTAACTACACTGGTGGTTGGGGCCACGGAACCTCCTGGATACAGGAGGTTCTCGATGATCTCTTCCTGGAATTTGAGGAAGGATCCCGTTCTCCCAGCCTTACTGTAGAGAACGTAACTGTTATATAGAGCCAATTGAAATAAATATACAGACACCTTTTTATACCAGCGTCTGGTCTTTCGGGAAATCAAATACGGGGCCAACATCTGGTCGTTGAAGTCCACCCCTCCCATGTGGAGGTTATAGTCGTGGACTGAGAGGGGCTTTTCAACGACACTGGTTGCCCGTTCAATTTGGACTGTCGTGTCTGCGTGAATGGAGGAGAGCATGTAAACGTCACGCTTGTCTCTCCATTTCACCGCGAGCAGTTCTTCGTTACACAATGCAGCCCTCTGCCCCCTTGTAAGTCTGGTGGTAATGAGCCGTTGGGGGAAGCCCTGGCGACTAGGTCGCACGGTGCCGCAGCAGCCAATCTGTTCTAGGAACAAATGCTTGAAGAGGGCCACACTTGTGTAAAAGTTGTCCACATAAAGATGGTACCCCTTGCCGAATAAGGGTGACACCAAGTCCCAGACTATCTTCCCACTGCTCCCCAGGTAGTCATGGCAACCGACCGGCTCCAGGGTCTGATCTTTTCCCTCATAGATCCGAAATTTGTGCGTATAGCCTGTGGCCCTTTCACAGAGCTTATACAATTTGACCCCATACCGGGCGCACTTGCTTGGGATGTGCTGCTTGAAGCCAAGGCGCCCGGTAAAATGTATTAGGGACTCGTCTACGCAGATCTTTTGTGCGGGGGTATACAAATCTGCAAATTTCTGGTTGAAATGGTCTATGAGGGCCGAATTTTATGGAGCCGGTCAAAAGCTGAGTGGCCTCTGGGACGGGAGGTGGTGTTGTCACTAAAGTGCAGGAAACGCAGGATGGTCTCAAAACGTGTCCTGGACATGGCAGCAGAGTACATGGGCATGTGATGAATTGGGTTCGTGGACCAATATGACCGCAATTCATGTTTTTTTGTAATGCCCATGCTGAGGAGAAGGCCCAGAAAAGTTCTAAATTCGGAAACTTGGACTGGTTTCCACCGGAAAGGCTGGGCATAAGAGCTTCCCGGGTTGTCGGCGATAAATTGAGTGGCATACCGATTTGATTCTGCCACGACTAGGTCATAGAGCTCTGCAGTGAAGAACAGCTCAAAAAACCCCAGCGCCGATCCTATCTGAGCCGTCTCCACCCGAACTCCTGACTGGGCGGTGAAAGGGGGAACTACTGGTGCGGCTGAAGTTGGGGGCTGCCAATCAGGATTTGCCAGCACCTCAGGGACTCTAGTGGCTCTACGGGCCTGTCTTTGCGGTGGCTGCGACAGGGAAACTACTGCACGTGCCACCGTACCAGCTTCTACTGCCCTTCTGGTGCTCGCCACTTCACCATGTTGTACGGCAGTGCTGGTACAAGGTCCAGGACGGGCTGCGCTGCTGGTGTATGCCTCACCACGTAATCCGGCAGCGCCAGCCCCACTCTGCTGCCCTTGAAGCGGATCCTGCGCATCCTGTGGTCTAGCAACACGGGGCCGGGTACGCCTGGTTCTATCAGGGACCTCAACCTCCTCGTCCGAACTTTGGGTCAGACTGCCACTGCTCTCTACAGGTTCGTATTCTGACCCGCTAGATTCGTCAGATGAGGGTTCCCATTCCTCATCCGACTGGGTCAGAATCCTCTAGGCCTCTTCAGAGGAATACCCCTTGTTTGACATTTGGGCGTCTAAATTTAGGGGGTATTCCCTGAGACTACCCAAGAAAAAAAGCAAGCCTGTCTTACAATTGAAAGGGTAGCGAAGTACAGAAGCCGCTGCGATTGATAAAAAAGATCAAAACTGATTTTTTTATCGCCGCAGTGCTTGTGAAGGGATTGTGCAGTGATTACAAAAAAAAAAAATGTTTTGTCACTGCGGCGGGGTGGGCGTGGGTGAACGCAGGTGTGGGCGACCGATCAGGCCTGATCGGGCAAACACTGCGTTTTGGGTGGAGGGCGAACTAAGGTGACACTAGTACTATTATATATCTGACCGTGATCAGTTCTGATCACTTACAGATACTATAAAAGTACAAACGCTGATTAGCGCTATGCTAATCAGCGAACCAGTGACTGCGGTGCGGTGCGGTGGGCTGGGCGCTAACGCTAACTACCTACCAAAGGGGCCTAAACTAAGCTAAACCTAACAGTCAATCCTAGTGAAAAAAAAAAAGTGACAGTTTACACTGATCACTTTTTTCCCTTTCACTAGATGATTGACAGGTGATGAAAGGGGTGATCAAGGGGTTAATTTGGATGATGGGGGGCTGATCAGGGGGCTAATGTGTAGTGATTGTGTGTACTCACAGTAAGGTGTGCTCTCTCCTGGGTCCAACCGACTAAAAGGACCCAGGAGAGGGCACAGAAGCCATTTAACACATCATATTTACTAATATGATGGGTTAAATGGCTTCTCATTTGTTTTTTTAAAAGTCATCAGCCTGCCAGCGCTGCCGATTGGCTGGCAGGCTGATGACCAACTCGCCCTGCGCCTTTTGCCGTGCGAGATCTGCGCATGAGCGGGCGCATATACGCGAAATCTCGCATCTCGCGAGATCACGTGTAGATGCGTCCAAACAGAAGATCCCGGCCGCCCGCATGACGCGATCCTGCGTGCGGCGGTCCGGGAGCGGTTAAACATGTTATGATTCGGGTCATTGATATACCACAGAGTGCAATTAAAAGGGTTGTCTCACTTCAGCATTTATAATGTAGAGAAAGTTAATGCAAAGTACTTATAAATGTATTGTGACTGTCCATATTGCTTCCTTTGCTGTTTTGATTCTTTTTTACATCACATTATACATAACACTGCTAGTTTCCATGGTTACGACAAGCCTGCAATTCAGCAGCGCTGGCTGTACTTGCACACTATAGGAAATAGCACTAGCCTCCTTTGTGGCCAGCTACATGGGAGTGCACACAGACTGGTGCTGTTTCCTAAAAACAACACGGGTAGGGTTGAGCGAACCCGAACCGCAAAGTTTGCGGTTTTGGGTACCATGCCCGAACCGAAACCAAACCCAGACTTTTTCAGTGAAGTCCGGGTTCGGTGTTCGGGTAATTTTATTATTTTCCGTTATAACATGGTTAAAACAAAAATAATAATATTTGACCATTGAGGAGTTAAACAAAACTCACCTCATCCAACAAGTGGATGAGGTGAGTTTTTAACCCCTAAATGGACAAATACTATTATTTTCCATTATAACCTTGTTATAATGGAAAATAATAAAGTGAAGTTTGGGTCCCCTTTGACTTTAATGGGGTCTGGGTCCAGGGTCAAGTTTGGGTCCCGAACCAGAACTTTGACCAAAAGTTTGGCCGAACCCTGCGAACCCTGTAAGTCCTTCCTTACCTTTCATTTTGACATATCCTAAGATGTGTGGCATGAGATGACTAGCTTTAAAAATGAATTTTTAATACCTTGTTGAGATATATATGTACTTTCAACGTCAACGGTTATTCTAAGCTAATCATGCGTGCACTTACCAGATCGCAGAAGGTAAACAGCTTAAGGCTGGGCAAGTAAAAATCTGTCACAAAGATCGTGATCGCCGAACAGTGTGCTGTCTTCCCGGCGCTAGAGTTCAACACATCGCGGATCAGGTTGACAGATTACTGGGAGGGGCTGAGAAGACCCAGCGGTCATAGTCCATATCGGAACCAATGACAAAGTTAGAGGAAGGTGGAGACTCCATAAAAATGCTTTCAGGGATTTAGGTCAAAAGCTTAGGGCAAGGACCTCAAAAGTAGTATTTTCTGAAATACTGCCTGTACCACGAGCCACACAAGAAAGGCAGCGGGAGATTAGGGAGGTTAACAAGTGGCTCAAGAACTGGTGTAGGAAGGAGGGGTTCGGGTTCCTGGAGAACTGGGCCGACTTCTCTGTCGGCTACAGGCTCTATCGTAGAGACGGCTGCACCTTAATGGGGAAGGGGCAGCTGTGTTGGGGAGAAAGATGGCTAGAAGGTTGGAGGAGTGTTTAAACTAGGGACTGGGGGAGGGTAATTACATTATAGGAGGGGAAGATAGTGCAGACAGAGACCAAGGGCGATGTAGTGTGACTGGGGGAGGAATGGAAGGGGGACTAAAACAGCTCAGAATGAAAGATGTAGGGTAAAAATACACATAAACCTCCTAAATGTATGTATACTAATGCTAGAAGCCTGACTAACAAGAATGGTGAACTGGAATTAGTGATGTGTGAGGAGGACTATGACATAGTGGGAATAACTGAGACATGGCTGGATGATAGCTATGACTGGGCAGTTAATATAAAAGGTTACAATCTGTTTAGAAAGGATCGTCAAAACCGGAGAGGTGGAGGGGCCTGCCTCTATGTGAAGTCGTGTCTAAATCCCGTAATTCGAGAATACATCTCTGGGAGACATGAACATGTGGAGTCACTGTGGCTAGAAATACATGGAGCAAAAACAAAAAAACAGAGTCCACAGAAAATCTATTACTAAACGAGATGGATGAGGCGGCAAATCATAATGAAGTCGTTATTATGGGGGACTTCAACTACCCAGATATAGACTGAGAAACTGAAAGCTGTACATCCCAAAAGGAAACAGGTTCTTGGCAATAGCCAAAGACAATTACCTTTCCCAAATGGTTCAGGACCCCACTAGAGGGACGGCCATACTGGACTTAGTATTAACCAATAGACCTGATAGAACAACAGATGTGCAGGTTGGGGGACACCTGGGAAATAGTGACCATAAAGTAATAACCTTCCAATTATCCTTAAACGAGAGTTTCTAAAGGGATGAACAAAAATACCAAACTTCAAAAAAGCTAAATTTAGCCAACTAAGTGAGGCCATAGGCCTAACTAACTGGGACAAGGTCCTCAAAAATAAAAATACAACCATAAAATGGAAGATTTTTAAAAGCATTGTAACATCTAATTGTGAGAGGTACATTCCCTTTTGGAATAAAAGGCTAATAAACAATAAGAAACCAATGAGGATAAATAGAACCGTAAAGATAGCAATAAATGACAAAAAGAAAGCAAATAAATCACTAAAACAGGAGGGGAGCCAGGAAGCACTGATAAACTATAAGGAAAAAAACTGAATATGTAAAAAACTAATAAAAATTGCCAAACTAGAGACTGAGAGATTAATTGCCCAAGAGAGTAAAACTAACCCTAAAATGTTCTTCAATTATATAAATAGTAAAAAATATAAATCTGAAGGAGTCGACCCTCTACATAGCAATGAGGGGGGTGTTGCAGAGAGTGACGAGGATAAAGCAAAACTATTAAATATTTTTTTCTCCACTATATTCACTGAGGAATATAAACTGTCAGATGAAATGCAGAATGTAAAAGTAAATTCCCCATTAAAAGGGCCCTGTCTGACCCAGGAAGAAGTACAACAGCGACTTAAAAATAATAAAATAGACAAATCACCAGGACCGAATGGCATACACCCCCATATCCTAAGGGATTTAAGTGATGTCATAGTCAGACCTTTATTTCTGATATTTATGGACTCTATACTGACAGGGAATGTTCCACAAGATTGGCACAGAGCAAATGTGGTGCCAATATTCAAAAAGGGTCCAAAAACAGAGCCTGGAAATTATAGGCCGGTAAGTCTTACATCTATTGTTGGTAAACAGTTTGAAGGGTTTCTAAGAGATGCTATTTTGGAGTATCTCAATGAAAATAAGCAAATAACGCCATATTAGCATGGCTTCATGAGGGTCGGTCATGCCAAACAAATTTAATCAGCTTCTATGAAGAGGTACGTTCTGGACTTGACAGCGGCGAATCAATGGATGTCATATATCTGGACTTCTCCAAAGCATTTGACACTGTACCTCATAAAAGGTTAGTATATAAAATGAGGATGCTCGGACTGGGAGAAAATGTCTGTATGTGGGTAAGTAACTGGCTGAGTGACAGAAAACAGAGGGTGGTTATTAACGGTAGATACTCAGATTGAGTGACTGTCACTAGTAGGGTACCTCAGGGGTCAGTATTGGGCCCTATTCTCTTCAATATATTTTATTAGCGCTATGCTAATCAGCGAACCAGTGACTGCGGTGCGGTGCGGTGGGCTGGGCGCTAACGCTAACTACCTACCAAAGGGGCCTAAACTAAGCTAAACCTAACAGTCAATCCTAGTGAAAAAAAAAAAGTGACAGTTTACACTGATCACTTTTTTCCCTTTCACTAGATGATTGACAGGTGATGAAAGGGGTGATCAAGGGGTTAATTTGGATGATGGGGGGCTGATCAGGGGGCTAATGTGTAGTGATTGTGTGTACTCACAGTAAGGTGTGCTCTCTCCTGGGTCCAACCGACTAAAAGGACCCAGGAGAGGGACAGAAGCCATTTAACACATCATATTTACTAATATGATGGGTTAAATGGCTTCTCATTTGTTTTTAAAAGTCATCAGCCTGCCAGCGCTGCCGATTGGCTGGCAGGCTGATGACCAACTCGCCCTGCGCCTTTTGCCGTGCGAGATCTGCGCATGAGCGGGCGCATATACGCGAAATCTCGCATCTCGCGAGATCACGTGTAGATGCGTCCAAACAGAAGATCCCGGCCGCCCGCATGACGCGATCCTGCGTGCGGCGGTCCGGGAGCGGTTAAACATGTTATGATTCGGGTCATTGATATACCACAGAGTGCAATTAAAAGGGTTGTCTCACTTCAGCATTTATAATGTAGAGAAAGTTAATGCAAAGTACTTATAAATGTATTGTGACTGTCCATATTGCTTCCTTTGCTGTTTTGATTCTTTTTTACATCACATTATACATAACACTGCTAGTTTTCATGGTTACGACAAGCCTGCAATTCAGCAGCGCTGGCTGTACTTGCACACTATAGGAAATAGCACTAGCCTCCTTTGTGGCCAGCTACATGGGAGTGCACACAGACTGGTGCTGTTTCCTAAAAACAACACGGGTAGGGTTGAGCGAACCCGAACCGCAAAGTTTGCGGTTTTGGGTACCCATGCCCGAACCCGAAACCAAACCCAGACTTTTTCAGTGAAGTCCGGGTTCGGTGTTCGGGTAATTTTATTATTTTCCGTTATAACATGGTTAAAACAAAAAATAATAATATTTGACCATTGAGGAGTTAAACAAAAACTCACCTCATCCAACAAGTGGATGAGGTGAGTTTTTTTAACCCCTAAATGGACAAATACTATTATTTTCCATTATAACCTTGTTATAATGGAAAATAATAAAGTGAAGTTTGGGTCCCCTTTGACTTTAATGGGGTCTGGGTCCAGGGTCAAGTTTGGGTCCCGAACCAGAACTTTGACCAAAAGTTTGGCCGAACCCTGCGAACCCTGTAAGTCCTTCCTTACCTTTCATTTTGACATATCCTAAGATGTGTGGCATGAGATGACTAGCTTTAAAAAATGAATTTTTAATACCTTGTTGAGATATATATGTACTTTCAACGTCAACGGTTATTCTAAGCTAATCATGCGTGCACTTACCAGATCGCAGAAGGTAAACAGCTTAAGGCTGGGCAAGTAAAAATCTGTCACAAAGATCGTGATCGCCGAACAGTGTGCTGTCTTCCCGGCGCTAGAGTTCAACACATCGCGGATCAGGTTGACAGATTACTGGGAGGGGCTGGAGAAGACCCAGCGGTCATAGTCCATATCGGAACCAATGACAAAGTTAGAGGAAGGTGGAGACTCCATAAAAATGCTTTCAGGGATTTAGGTCAAAAGCTTAGGGCAAGGACCTCAAAAGTAGTATTTTCTGAAATACTGCCTGTACCACGAGCCACACAAGAAAGGCAGCGGGAGATTAGGAGGTTAACAAGTGGCTCAAGAACTGGTGTAGGAAGGAGGGGTTCGGGTTCCTGGAGAACTGGGCCGACTTCTCTGTCGGCTACAGGCTCTATCGTAGAGACGGCTGCACCTTAATGGGGAAGGGGCAGCTGTGTTGGGGAGAAAGATGGCTAGAAGGTTGGAGGAGTGTTTAAACTAGGGACTGGGGGAGGGTAATTACATTATAGGAGGGGAAGATAGTGCAGACAGAGACCAAGGGCGATGTAGTGTGACTGGGGGAGGAATGGAAGGGGGGACTAAAACAGCTCAGAATGAAAGATGTAGGGTAAAAAATACACATAAACCTCCTAAATGTATGTATACTAATGCTAGAAGCCTGACTAACAAGAATGGTGAACTGGAATTAGTGATGTGTGAGGAGGACTATGACATAGTGGGAATAACTGAGACATGGCTGGATGATAGCTATGACTGGGCAGTTAATATAAAAGGTTACAATCTGTTTAGAAAGGATCGTCAAAACCGGAGAGGTGGAGGGGCCTGCCTCTATGTGAAGTCGTGTCTAAATCCCGTAATTCGAGAATACATCTCTGGGAGACATGAACATGTGGAGTCACTGTGGCTAGAAATACATGGAGCAAAAAACAAAAAAAACAGAGTCCACAGAAAATCTATTACTAAACGAGATGGATGAGGCGGCAAATCATAATGAAGTCGTTATTATGGGGGACTTCAACTACCCAGATATAGACTGAGAAACTGAAAGCTGTACATCCCAAAAAGGAAACAGGTTCTTGGCAATAGCCAAAGACAATTACCTTTCCCAAATGGTTCAGGACCCCACTAGAGGGACGGCCATACTGGACTTAGTATTAACCAATAGACCTGATAGAACAACAGATGTGCAGGTTGGGGGACACCTGGGAAATAGTGACCATAAAGTAATAACCTTCCAATTATCCTTAAAACGAGAGTTTCTAAAGGGATGAACAAAAATACCAAACTTCAAAAAAGCTAAATTTAGCCAACTAAGTGAGGCCATAGGCCTAACTAACTGGGACAAGGTCCTCAAAAATAAAAATACAACCATAAAATGGAAGATTTTTAAAAGCATTGTAACATCTAATTGTGAGAGGTACATTCCCTTTTGGAATAAAAGGCTAATAAACAATAAGAAACCAATGAGGATAAATAGAACCGTAAAGATAGCAATAAATGACAAAAAGAAAGCAAATAAATCACTAAAACAGGAGGGGAGCCAGGAAGCACTGATAAACTATAAGGAAAAAAACTGAATATGTAAAAACTAATAAAAATTGCCAAACTAGAGACTGAGAGATTAATTGCCCAAGAGAGTAAAACTAACCCTAAAATGTTCTTCAATTATATAAATAGTAAAAATATAAATCTGAAGGAGTCGACCCTCTACATAGCAATGAGGGGGTGTTGCAGAGAGTGACGAGGATAAAGCAAAACTATTAAATATTTTTTCTCCACTATATTCACTGAGGAATATAAACTGTCAGATGAAATGCAGAATGTAAAAGTAAATTCCCATTAAAAGGGCCCTGTCTGACCCAGGAAGAAGTACAACAGCGACTTAAAAATAATAAAATAGACAAATCACCAGGACCGAATGGCATACACCCCCATATCCTAAGGGATTTAAGTGATGTCATAGTCAGACCTTTATTTCTGATATTTATGGACTCTATACTGACAGGGAATGTTCCACAAGATTGGCACAGAGCAAATGTGGTGCCAATATTCAAAAAGGGTCCAAAACAGAGCCTGGAAATTATAGGCCGGTAAGTCTTACATCTATTGTTGGTAAACAGTTTGAAGGGTTTCTAAGAGATGCTATTTTGGAGTATCTCAATGAAAATAAGCAAATAACGCCATATTAGCATGGCTTCATGAGGGTCGGTCATGCCAAACAAATTTAATCAGCTTCTATGAAGAGGTACGTTCTGGACTTGACAGCGGCGAATCAATGGATGTCATATATCTGGACTTCTCCAAAGCATTTGACACTGTACCTCATAAAAGGTTAGTATATAAAATGAGGATGCTCGGACTGGGAGAAAATGTCTGTATGTGGGTAAGTAACTGGCTGAGTGACAGAAAACAGAGGGTGGTTATTAACGGTAGATACTCAGATTGAGTGACTGTCACTAGTAGGGTACCTCAGGGGTCAGTATTGGGCCCTATTCTCTTCAATATATTTATTAATGATCTTGTAGAAGGCTTGCATAGTAAAATATCTATTTTTGCAGATGACACTAAACTGTGTAAAGTAATTAACACTGAAGAGGACCGTTTTCTGCTACAGAGGGATCTGGATAGATTGGAGGCTTGGGCAGACAAATGGCAGATGAGGTTTAACACTGACAAATGTAAAGTTATGCACATGGGAAGGAATAATGCAAGTCACCCATACATTTTAAATGGTAAAACACTCGGTAACAATGACATGGAAAATGATCTAAGGATTTTAATAAACAGCAAATTAAGCTGCAAAAACCAGTGTCAGGCAGCTACTGCCAAGGCCAATAAGATAATGGGTGGCATCAAAAGGGGCATAGATGCCCGTGATGAGAACATAGTCCTACCACTTTACAAATCACTAGTCAGACCATACATGGAGTACTGTGTACATTTCTGGGCTCCTGTGAACAAGGCAGACATAGCACAGCTGGAGAGGGTTCAGAGGACGCAACTAAAGTAATGACTGGAATGGGGCAACTACAGTACCCTGAAAGGTTATCAAAATTAGGATTATTCACTTTAGAAAAAAGACGGCTGAGGGGAGATCTAATAACTATGTATAAATATATCATGGGTCAGTACAGAGATCTCTCCCATCATCTATTTATCCCCAGGACTGTGACTGTGACGAGAGGACATCCTCTGCATCTGGAGGAAAGAAGGTTTGTAAACAAATATAGAAAAGGATTCTTCACTGTAAGAGCAGTGAGACTATGGAACTCTCTGCTTGAGGAGGTGGTGATGGTGAGTACAATAAACGAATTCAAGAGGGGACTGGATGTATTTCTGGAGTGTAATAATATTACAGGCTATAGCTACAAGAGAGGGGTCGTTGATCCAGGGAGTTATTCTGATTGCCTGATTGGAGTCTGGAAGGAATTTTTTTCCCCTTAAGTGGGAAAAATTGGCTTCTGCCTCATAGGTTTTTTTTGCCTTCCTCTGGATCAACTTGTAGGACACAGGCCGAACTGGATGGACAAATGTCTTTTTTCAGTCTTATATACTATGTTACTATGTTACTTTATATGTCTATATGTGGCTATCCAGTTGTTGTTATATAAATTGTAGCGTTTAAAGGGTTTTGCTAGAAAGTTGCAATATTGTACTGGTTTTGTATAATGAGAAATTTGAATCCTTAATATTCAAAGCAATTGCATCTAAGAGGTTAGACACCCAATTTAACCACCCCCCACAAAAAAAAATGCATTCATGGTGTGCAGTAGTGGTTGTCATGGCAGCTGGGGGCTTAGTACAAGCTCTAGCTCGTCAATCTCAGTACTCTATTTCACCATGTCAGAGGGAGGATTTAATAGGACAACACTGGAAGACACAATAAATTCCAATACTGCACATTGCAGTGTAATATTCAAACGATCAAGCAATTGCATATTTAATCTACTGAGACTAATGCAAAAAATAAAAATAAATAACATTTTAAAAATATTAAAAACAGGCATTAACCATTAAAAAAAACTTTCCATTTATCAAGTGAATATATAAAAAAAAAAATAAGCATAATTGTTAATACTATATCCATAATAATTAGTGTAGAGCGAAGCATTCAAAATGGAATTTGGTCCAAAGTTTAGGAAAACTTTAATTCTTAACAAATCCGAACTTCTTTGCGCTTTGTAGTAATGAATAGTTTTTATTCTGGCTTTTTTTTGTAATTTGGTGGTATTTTTCTTTTAAAAGCTGCATATTGCAGCAATGGATTTTTTCATTTTTCATCCCCCTAAAATACCAAACATTTACTTTGCTTAAAAAAATATAAAAAAAATAATATATGTATATAATCTCATAAGCCCATAATATGGGGTTCATAGAATTCATTATGCCCATACAGTGCAATATCCTTCTCTTGCTGTGCTGCATTGCATCTAAAGGAGAAAGCCTCATCATATATTGTCACATGGAGTGTCTACACATCTGTAGAATGGACCACATGTACACAAAGCATGGCTGGTGGAAATTCAGTAAGCATGCTATATCAGTATTTTGGTGGAAAACGATATATCCTGTGACAACACATTGTGCCAAAGAATAAATTTAACTCTGTTCTCCAACCAGTCCGAAGAAGTAAATAATCTTGATTGACATAGTCAACACCAACACTTGATTGGAACCATTTTTTAACCAATATCAAACTTGGTAGTTCAATAATAGGGATGAGCGGACACGTGCATGTTCGGGTTCGCCGGGTTCGGATGAATATCAGATCAAAGTTCAGGTTCGGGACCCGGGAGACCCGAACCCGAACCCCATTGGTGCACTAAAATGGCTGTAAAATGGTCATAGTAAGGGCTAGAGGGCTGCAAAAGGAAGCAAAATGGGATTAAGAGCAGGAGAGTTGACCTGCTGCAATACACTTGCTGCAGGGCAGGCCAGCACCTCCAAGGTGTAAAGGACAAGCTCAGGCCATGTGCCCAATTTGGAGACCCAGAAGCTGAACGGGGCAAAACCCATCAGTCAGTATGTGTAGGTGGGTGCACATGTACTGTTTCACCATGTAGCTGAAATGCTGCCCCGTGCTAAGACGTTCCGTATCAGCTGGTGGTGCTGGTTGTTGTGGCGTGCTGACAAAGCTTTTCCACATTTCGGCCATGCTAACCCTTCCCATCTACCAGCGTGCACTTGTACTCGCGCATCTTCCGATCACGCCCACCAGGCCGGGCTTGAGGCTCAGTGGCACCAACCACTCATCGGTCTGTTGTTCCATGCCCTTCCATAGCTCCTGCGCGGTGTGGGGTTTGTCCCCCAACAGATGAGTTTCAAAACTGCCTGCTGTCATTTTCCCCTGGCTGTGTTGAAGTTAGTGGTGAAGGTGTTACGCTGATTGGATGAGGAGGTGTTAGAGGAGGAAGAGGAGGAGGCAGCAACAGGAGGCAAATAGAAATGCCCTGCAATCCTCAGTGCCGGATGGATATGCCAAACAGCAATCTGCCTCAGGCCCAGCAGCCACTGCATTTACCCAGTGGGCTGTTAGGGAGATATAACGCCCCTGCCCGTGCTTACTGGTCCATGTATATGTAGTTAGGTGGACCTTGCCACAGATGGCGTTGCGCAGTGCACACCTGATTTTGTCCCCCACTTATTTGTTCAGGTAAGGGATGGCCCACCTGGAAAAGTAGTGGCGGCTGGTAACGACGTGCTGTGGGAAAGCCAATGCCAAAAGGTTTTTAAATCTCTCTGTCTCCATCCGACAGCATTTCAAAAGCCAGGAATTTTTAAATGCAGGCATTCAGGGACAGGGATCGTGGGTGGGTAAGGGGGTACTTCCTCTTTCGCTCCATTGTTTGGAAGATGGACAGCTGAACGCTGCCATGGGACATTATGGTGCTGCTTGTTAAACGTGACAGACATGGTGGCGTTGCTGCCACATCCTCTATTTGCGGGGTGGCCGGTGCCACTGTCACTCCAGAGGTGGAGGAAGAGGCCGAGACTGCAGCAGAAGAGGGAGCAGGAGGAGCCTGAGACCTTTCTTGGTTTTTGAGGTGTCTACTCCACTGCAGCTCGTGCTTTGTACCTAGATGCCTGGCCATGCAGGTTGTGCTCAGGTTTAGAACGTTTATGCCTCGCTTCAGGCTCTGATTACCACTCGTGTCTTGTCGGCTGCACATTGTCTGAAGAACTGCCATCTCAGGGAGCTCCTTGGAGCTGGCTTTGTTGTGCTCGGTCTCTGGAGGCGGTAGGCAGTAGCAGGCGTACTGTCTAGGGGATGGCCGCTCTGCTTTTGCACCTTGCTCCCTCTTTTGCTGTGCTGGTGGCTCTGTGCCACCACTGCCTCTCTCTGAACTGCACAGGTCACTCGCATGACCTTAATTCCATGTGGGGTCTAGGTCTAGGTCCTGCTCTCCTTGTCGGTTTTAACACTGCAGAAAGCCGCAGCAGTTGGCACCTGTGTTTCGTCATCATCAGAGACGTGCTGTGGTGGTCCTCCCATGTCCACATCCTGAAACATAAGTGGTTGGGCATCGGTGCACTCAATCTCTTCCACTTCTAGCGCAGGGCTAGGTGGATGGCCCTGGGAAACCTTGCCAGCAGAGTCATCAAAAAGCATAAGAGACTGCTGCATAACTTGGGGCTCAGACTGCTTGACTGATTTGCAAGGGGGTAAGGTGCTAGATAGATGCCTGCAGGTGCCAACTCTGAGCTTTTAGCAGGGGACCGGGTGGGAGACTATGTGAAGGCACTGAAGGCACTGTCAGCCACCCAATCTACTATCACCTATACTTGTTCTGACCTCACCATTCGTGGTGCAGCATTTGGGCCTGAGGAAGGTATTTCATTTGGGCGTGTAGCTGGCACAGATCGATCATGTCCTCTCCCTGCAACAGGAGCTCCACCAACACCAGCAGCACCACGACCAGGGCCACGTCCCTTATTTGACGTTCTCCTCATTATTTGCATTCACCCACCAAACTAACAGATGGTTTATCTCAGGTGACAATTTAACTGCCAATAGTCAAAAATTAAATTCACTAACAGTAAGGCAGTGCCGGTGTCATGAATAGAATACATTTCATTATGTCACGCAACAGTGCAACGGAGCAATTCAATACAATTACTTCACTATCACAAAAATTGAGAATTTTCCAACCAACAATGTAACAGCCAAAGTTAACGGTTTTATTGGAATATTAGAAATGCAGCGTAGGCCGCTAATGTGCTATCTAGCACAAAAACTGTGCAGAGTTCTCAGCGGAGACCGAACACAGGAGCGGAGGTAAGGCAGCTGGTGCCGGGGGACGGTGGGACGGAAGAAAAAATGGGGAGTGAACACAACGGCCGACGACTTACCAAGCCGGGGAGAAGTGGACGTTTGCCTGTTCACACCGGTATGTTTTGGTACACAGGAGTCAAGTTAACATTTTTCTGATACGCTAAGATCGCATCTATACAAATATTGCACTTTATCGGAGACTCCTTCTCATTCAATTGGAAACCATTTGGGTCCTCTATAAAGAACGAGCAGGAAATTCCATAAACTATATATTTAGAAGTATATACAGTGTCGGCGTGTACACTGCTGAAGTAGACTTTCAAAACCGGATCTTTGATACAACTCTGTTCACATTATTTACACGGACTCGTGTTTTTGGTTTTGGTACTTTTTTGGAGACACTTTTTGGATATATTTTTTACTATTTTTTACTATTTGCACTGATTTATACACTGAGGTGCTCAGCCATTTGTACAATGTCATATTAATTTTGCCTATTGCGTATTTGCACCATTTTGCCTATTGCGTATTTGCACAGTTTGTTTGCACAGCTCATTTGCACATAGATTCAGCCCTGGTGTGTTTATGTGCACAGTCCAGGTGCACAGGTACTCTCTTCACGTTGCCTTGTATACTGAATAAGGAGGTGGTTTTATCCAGCAAGGAACACGTTTACATACCTGATAGATGCGTAGTGATATTCTATTAATTTTTATAAATAATAAAATTCAGTTTTTTATCAGTTTTTTAACATTTTTAATATTTTCTATACACAGGATTCTACTGATATAGTGTCATAACCCAGATATAGCTCAGTGCTGCCCCTATTCGTTTCTCTCTTATATCAAGGTTTATTCTATGCCCAAGTGGGTGTGGGCACATTAGGTGAGCACCTGAGGATACCATCATATATCATACCAAGTGTAGCCACCTTTGTATTATTACCTAATGTGCTATCTAGCACAAAAAAATAGCTTTTATAGCAGCAATGTAACTGCAGTATGAAACGGTTTAATTGGACTGTCAGAATTGCAGCATAGCCGTAAATTTGCTATCTAGCAAAAAAAGTGTGCTTTTTTAAAGCAGCAAGATAACTGCAGTATTTAACGGTTTTAATGAACTGTCAGATATGCAGTGCCAGTGGCAGACAGATAAAAAATCGCTTTAGGTCACAAAAATATGTGACAGACTAATGTAATTGAATAATTTTCACTGCCAGGTATGCACTGCAGGCCGCAGGGGTACTTGACCGGCCAAAAAAGGGAATTTGTCCTCCACTGAGCTACCAGAACAAAATTAAAGTAATGTCCCTGGCACACATGCAGTTCACATGCCGTTGCAAGTGCACCGAAATCGCTTAACACCAAACCCGAACTTTGTCCGGGTTCGGATCCGGGTACCAAAAACCCTAAAGTTCGGGTTCGCTCAATCCTACTGATGAACTTTTTACTGTTGCGGGAAGAAGTTGCTTTTGTAAAGGTAAAGGCTCACATAAGGTGTACCACGGTAGAGGCCAAAGGCAATGACAAAGCTAACAAGGCGGCCAAACAAGCTGCGCTCCAGCTGATGCCACCCCGGTAAGAGCCTTAAAGCCTGTGGATATATCTAAAGAAGTTTTAATTAAATTGTTTGAACAAGCCCCACCTGAAGAAAAACTATGGACTAAACAAGGGGCTAGGCCAGATGACCAAGAAGTATGGAAAAACAAGGACAAAATTTGTCTACCACACCCTCTGTACCCAGATATGGCTCAGGAGGCTAACAGGCCCACTCACCTATAAAAAGGTGCCATGGTAAATGTGGTTAATACAGGGTGGATTGCTCCAGGGTTTTTTATAGTAGCTGATCGATTCACATAAGGATGTATGCTCTATGCACTGAATAACCCCGGTCAAGTGGTAAGATTCCAATCAAGCACACCCCCAGGCCACTTTACCCATTTCAGAGACTGCAGATAGACAACACACAACTACCAAATGTAGGTGTGTATGAGTTTGCTCTTGTGTGTTGATCAATTTTCAGGTTGGCCGGAAGCCTTCGCAATAGCCAAAGCCAATGCCATGAATATGGCAAAGAAACTGGTCAGTGAACTGATATGCAGGTATGGTGTTCCTGAGGTTATTGAGTTAGATAGAGGTTCTCATTTCACAGGTGAAGTGATGAGGGAAGATATGCAAGCATTGGGGTTGACCCAAGCATTCCATACAGTTTATCATCCCCAAAGCAGCGGCCGAGTTGAACGCTTGAACGGCACATTGAAACTAAAAATACAAAAGACCATGCGGGAGTGCTTACCTCTTGCCCTGTATTCAGTAAGGGCCACACCAAACAAGAATACAGGGTTGTACCCATTTGAGATTCTGTTTGGAAATGCCCCCATGTTAGGGTTATACTTTCCTCTGCAGCTGCAGGGGAATAATGACAGTCTGACCAGTTACATGTGGGCCCTCACAAAAAGGTTAGAACACATGCATAAACAGGTGTTTGCTTCACTTCGAGATCCTGACTCAATAGAAGGAACTCACAGCTTGCAGCCCGGAGACTGGGTGGTGATAAAAAGGCATGTGAAAAAGGGACTAGATCCAAGATTCGATGTTCCCTTTCAAGTACTGTTGACCACCCACACCACTGTAAAGGTTGAAGGAAAACCCGACTGGATACACGCTTCTCACTGCAAGAAAGTCTTGGAACCACAGGATGAAGGTCATTCTGCTGACAGTGGCTCTGACCCTGAGCATGTCAGCAGTGTTTTGTCCACTGAATAGTGAATGAGATAATGCTTTGATATGGCACTATCAGAAGCTGTTTGAAGGAATGAATGACATTGAAAAATGTAGGGACTGTTGGATCGCAGTCCTGTGAGTTCAGCCAGTATGCCCTATTTCGCCGTGCCCCTCAGTTTTTCTGAATTGACTGAACTGGCCAACTCTGCTATCTTTTTCTCAGGCATGAAGCAGGTTAAGTCTAAAACTAGAGACAGGGAAGTACCCTTACCTGTTGCAGGACAGGCTGAGCCCCCCTGGCTCATGGTAAACAGATCAGGGCCACCAGTTGATTATAGATCTACCCCCTGGAACGAGAACATGAGGTGCAATGTGTCATGCTTTCTAAGTTGGACACACTGTTTTTGTTTTCAAATACAGTCGAAAGGTATGTCTTTTAGTCCTCATGACAAATTCGGCTGCAATGACTCTAACCCGAACAGACTGGTGCAGTGTGTTGGTATAGATCCTGTAAAGGGTAAGAATCTGGCCTGCAACAACCGTACCTTGGTTTATTTAATTACTGTAATAACCTCTAACTCCTCAGAGGGTCAGGAAAAGTGATCAAAACTGGCAGAAGGTGTCCTACTGGCCAAATAATAACACAGTTGTTTAATAGTACGGTGGTTGTAGTCCCAGAAGATATATTCCTGGTCTGTGGGCATAAGGCATATAAGTGTTTGCCCAGAAATGTCACTGGTTTATGTACAATTGCCCGGCTCACTCCTGCAACCTTTATAATACCCCATTCCGACATAGATATAAATGCTGTACCTAAACATACTATGTATTGAAGAGCCAAGGACAATACACCCAGACCAAATGGTAAACCTCATGTAGTAGATATTAGCATCTCCAATAAGTTTTTCGGTACTTTGTTCTTGTACCCCATGGTAATGCAGATGTGGGACAAGCTAGTAGTAGCAACTGATTATTTGGATGATCAGATATTGGAGGTGTTAAGAAGACTCATGAACACCTCTAACATTATCCATAATCAGATAATCATTGTCACCAATCAACCCACCTTGGTTTTAGACTACCTGACAGCAATGAAGGTGGTATGTCTCAGGTTGTAGGACCTGCTTGTTGCCATTATATAGATTCCCAAGGTAACCTACAGGTAAAAGCTGGAATAGAAAAAGTGAAAACCATGAGAGGCAAGTGATTACAGGAAAATAGTACAGACAAAGACTCATGAAAGACTCATGGTGGGGAGGCACCTTTTCTTTCCTAAATCCTGCCAATTGGTTGAAAGCGCTGGGTGGCTGGCTAATGGGACTCATAAAAACAATAGCACAAGTGGTACTAATTATACTAGTTATTTACATTGTAATCAAGCTTATGCTTATGTTTGAAGTTTGTAAGAAGGGGAAACAATATAGAGATTATTGAGAGGTTCTGTGGTACTGCTCCCCCATGAAGTAAATCCTGTTAAGGCAGAATAAGGTTAGCATCTTCTGAAGTACCTTTGGGCGGTAACAGTTCACAGAATTCTCAAAATGGGTGAATTTAGGGAGAGAGAACTTCCCTGTTGTCTCACTGAACCAGAGTTCTCACTGAACCTGAGGTTAGTGAGATGTCAGTTTTATCTTGCAGGTACGAGGGAGCAGTTGACCCCCCCCCACCTTATCTATTCTAGTGATGAGCGGCAGGGCAATATTCGAATTTGTGATATTTCGTGACTGGATCTGTCCGTATGGACTTGGGGGGCACAGAGCGACGCCAAGGCTCGGTCACGGGGTCCCAGTCAGGTGGACTAGAGAGCCCAGCTCCCCAAGGGAATTGGTTGCACAGCCTTGGGGCTGGAGGAAGCACCAAGAGGTAAAAGCTGCACTACTGCCTGGTGTGAACTAACACCGACCACAAGGTGACTGTTTTCCTTACAAGTGGCTGTTTTCGTTATGTTTTCGTTTGCTGTGTGAATAAACACGGAACTGTTTAAGTTGGAGACATTGTCGTTGCCTCTTTACTGCGTCCGCAAGCCAATGTACCAGGGCAAATCTCTCTAATGTTATGACACAGGAAAGCAGAGAGCACAACAATAACACTGCTGTCCCTCTCAGATCTGCAAAATACTGCATACAGTGGCTGCTGGGGAGGTTTTTATATACTAAAGTGGTAGGCAACTTTCCTATTGGTTGCAAGGGATGTTGCTAAGCTCAGACATTGCATCCTTCCCCACGTCCACAGCTGCTGGATGTCTGCCAGTAAAAATCTAATATAAGGTTCTGTCTTTTAACCTAATAAAGAGATCACTGCTTCACAGCATCTGGCCTCTATCAGTTTTTCATATATATATATATATATATATATATATATATGTACACATATGATTTCTTCTTTGATTTGAACCCCGATAATCATAGATGCAGGGGTAATTTCCCCAACAAGGTGTACCTCACACCAAAATGGAAATATGTCACCCACCGAACTTACAGACGGATTAACTTTATTATTTTCCCTGTCAAGTATGCAGTGCAGGTGTACTTCACACCAAAAATGGGAATATGTCAACCACTGAACTAACAGACAGATTAACTATATTAATTTTCCTGTTACATATAAAGTGCACGTGTATCTCGCACCAAAAATGGGTATATGTTACCAGCTGATCTAACAGTTAGATCAACTATATTAATTTCCCTGTCACATATGCAGTGTACGTGTATCTCACACCAAAAATGGGAATATGTCACCCATCGAACTAACAGACGGATTAACTATTATATTTTTGTGTCAGGGGTACAAAAATGTTGTATTGCACCCACAAAAAATCACTATAGGTCACCCACAGAATTAACAGCCATATTAATTATTAGATTTGTGTGTTAGGGGTACAAAGATGGTGCATTGTACTCACAAAAAATCGCTATAGGTTCCTTACAGAATTAACAGCCAGATTAATTATTATTATATTTCTGTGTCGAAGTGCAAAGCTGGTGTATTGCACCCACAAAAATCATTATAGGTCACCCACAACACAAATAGCCAGATTTCTAACACTCTCCTTGCTTCATCTGCCTGCTTCCTGTCCCTGCACTACTCAGAGCTGATGGGCGGTGCTACATGGGATTCAGCTTGTATAGAGGCTGGGTCACATAATGCAACGGCCAATCACAGTAATGCCATTACTAGGCATGGCTGTGATGGCTTCTAAGTGCCCACAGCTTAAAAGCTTGTTGATTGGCTGCCCTGCAGCCTTTCAAAAGCTTTATTAAATGCCGAACACCAAACTCGAACCTGAACTTTTCCGGCAAAGTTAGAGTCCGGGTACCCGAACACGCAAAGTTGGGTACGGACTCGAACTTTACAATTCGGCTTCGCTCAACACTATTCAAGAACTTAGCTTATCATATACAAATGCAAGGACATCCTTTATAAGAGGTCTACATAAAGGACTCACAGTAATAGAACGTTGTACTACAGTACATCTGTTAATGCCATGACTGCATATCAAGCACTGTTTGCAGCAGTGTAAGAGGATATAGCAGTGCCCAGCATGCAGTGACTACACAATCTTCAGTTAATTGAGTGTAAATGTTTAATTACATTAGGGATAACCAGAAGAAGCCCACGGGTCTGTGAAGACAGCCAAAGGCAATTTAGCACCTGTTTTGTAATGTGCCGTGAAATGCAACCAGACATCTGTGCAAAATAACACAGCTCTCAAAGTCAGAAGGCTGCCCAGTGAATAATCCTTTATAAGAAAATATGAGAAATAAAAATATATATATATATATATATATATATATATATATATATATATATTTAGTTTAACAGCAGTAAAGGAACTGAGTATAATCCAAAACAAGGAGAGACATCCTGCATCTCATGACTAAGGGTCACATTTTAAGATCCGAAATGCATAGACGCTAACACTGTGTGGCAATACTGTGTCATTGAATATTTTATCGCTTTAAAGAATAAAGGCTATCACTTTTTTTATTGGAAGCTGGACGTCTCTCCTTATTATGAATATATATATATATATATATATATATATATATATATATATATGCTCTTTTTTTTTTTTTGCTTGATTTGTATTTGTTTTGCACATAAAGAAACATTGGATCATTAGATAATTAACAATGTAGTTGTAATCTATCTCCAAAATAAAAGCTGTTGCAACCCTAGAACCCGCCTGGTTTCTAAGGCATGAGTTCAATTTGCATGCACATAGCTGTAATTACCATCTAATTAAGTTCAAATCGAGATAATTTGCATATTGTTATAATTACCTTTGATTAAAAAGCACAGACATATTTTACAGCTCCCATCAATTTGAGACGAGGAAGACAGTAACATGGAAAAGAACACACAAACATAATAGCATAATGACCTGCACAGATTGTGCTCCTGCTTTACAATGCTCCAGTTAACTCTTTCCACAGAAATATACCAGACATAAATTAGCGTCTGATGTATAGCTGCTGCCACGGGGTTATTTTACATATATGCTATTGGTTTAATTCTAACAATATCGTTCATTAACTGTTTCTTTAAGAGTTTTAGAAATGGGCAATATATACAAAATACTGAAATAAAGACTGTGTCGCACTGGGTCAGCCAATTACCAAAACGAGGTGCTCTCAGATAAGTAGATTCACCGGTCTAGCTAGCAAGAAAAAACATTGTATATATAATCTGGGCACTCTCTGATATTGAGAACAATACTGGTGGGAATAGAAAAATTGTTTTAAACAATATATATTAACATTGATAAAATAACTACCAATAGTGACCCATTTGGGTTGCTTGATCCAGATATAAGTGCACTTGTTCTATATGGCTGCCTAAAACACTAAAATGAACAGAAGTGTATATGCATTGCAGGTATCATTCATAAATCTCTAAAAGAACTCGTTGGACTACACCTTAAAAGTCTTATTAATAGTCCAGTATCAATATGATAGGTATTCCTTCATAAAAGTGTAATGTCTCTTGAATTATGTTCCCCTATAATTCAGTAGACTTAGTTCCAACATGCAATAGATACCATTATATATAATTCATGTGAATGCGGCGCCCCGCTATTCACATACTATCAGCGACGTCCCACTGAGTAAAAAGTCATTGATGTCCTTCCTTATGATCAGTATAGAATGTAATAGTCTTACCGGTGGTGGTATTAGTAGCTTGGTTTGGAATCGGGCACTTCGTTGACTGACTTTAGATCAAGTTAGTGTGTTCGCTCCGTTCCTCCCGACTGTTGTCCGCGCTAGCAGCTCGGCGTCACACATGGGCTCTTATAACTCTCTGCCTTCTGTGTCTGCAATGCTGCTTCTCACGTGGTAGGCGGTATCCAAGCTTATTTCTCCACTCTAGTCCGGTTTACAATCAAGTGTCTCACGGCAGGTGATGCAATTAGGTCGATCCGTACAACGAGGCGGGATGTCTACCAATGGTGAAAGCTGTAGAAATAAGCTGGCTAAAGTCAGTCAACGAAGTGCCCACAGCAAGGAATAAGGCGTCATATCACCTACCACTGGGGAAGGCCAATTTCAGTTATTTCGGCCCCAGAACCCAGACAGAGGAGAGAGGTCCCACAGCAAGGAATCATGCGTCATATCACCCACCACTGGAAATGGCCACTTTCAGTTATTTCGGCCCCAGCACCCAGACAGAGGAGAGAGGTCCCACAGCAAGGAATCATGCTCCATATCACCCACCACTGGAGAAGGCCACTTTCAGATATTTCGACCCCAGCACCCAGACAGAGGAGAGAGGTCCCACAGCAAGGAATAAGACGTCATATCACCCACCACTGGAGAAGGCCACTTCCACATATTTAGCCCACGGCACCCAGACAGAGGAGAGAGGTCGCATGGCACAGGTTAAGGCTTCATGTCACCCACCATTGTAACAGGCCACTTTCAGTTATTTAGGCCCCGGCGCCCAGATTGAGGAGAGGTTCATTCAACTTTGGGTTGCACCGCAAGATCATGGTAAAGTTAAAAAAATGAGGATTTAATAAAGAAGTGCTCCAGAGTACAAGAATACATGGTTGAGGGGGAGGCAGTTATAAATGTCTATTCTGCACATGGGAGGGACATGTCCTGTGGGATTCATGCCTGGTTCATTTTTATGAACGTCAGCTTGTCCAGGTTGGCTGTGGACAGGCGGCTGCGTTTGTCAGTAATGACGCCCCCTGCCATGATGAATATACGTTCAGACAAAGCGCTGGCCACCGGGCAGGCCAGCACCTCCAAGGCATAAAATGCTAACTCTGGCCAAGTTGACAATTTGGAGACACAGAAGTTGAATGGGGCCGAACCATCAGTCAGTACGTGGAGGGGTGTGCAGACGTACTGTTCAACCATGTTAATGAAATGCTGCCTCCTGCTAACACGTTCCGTATCAGGTGGTGGTGCAGTTAGCTGTGGCGTGGAGACAAAACTTTTCCACATTTCTGCCATGCTAACCCTGCCTTCAGAGGAGCTGGCCATGACACAGCGGCGTTGGCGACCTCTTGCTCCTACTCTGCCTTCGCCTTGGGCTTCCACCTGTTCCCCTGTGACATTTGGGAATGCTCTCAGGAGCGCGTCTACCAGCGTGCGCTTGTACTCGCGCATCTTCCTATCACGCTCCAGTGCAGGAAGTAAGGTGGGCACATTGTCTTTGTACCGGGGATCCAGCAGGGTGGCAACCCAGTAGTCCGCACATGTTAAAATGTGTGCAACTCTGCTGTCGTTGTGCAGGCACTGCATCATGCAGTAGCTCATGTGTGCCAGGCTCCCCAGAGATAAGTACAAGCTGTCCTCAGTGGGAGGTGTATCGTCATCGTCCTCCGTATCCCCCCAGCCACGCATCAGTGATGGGCCTGAGCTGTGTCGGGTGCCACCCCACTGTGAACCTGCTTCATCCTCATCCTCCTCCACCTCATCCTCCTCGTCCTCCAATAGTGGGCCCACATTTGTACCTGGCCTCTGCTGTTGCAAAAAACCTCCCTCTGAGCCCCTTCTAACAGACTGGCCTGAAACTGCTAAAAATGACCCCTCATCCTCCTCCTCCTCTTACTCTTGGGCCACCTCCTCTTCCATCATTGCCCTAAGCGTTTTCTCAAGGAGACATAGAAGTGGTATTGTAACGCTGATAACGGTGTCATCGCCACTGGCCATGTTGGTGGAGTACTCGAAACAGGGCAACAGGGCACACAGGTCTTGCATGGAGGCCCAATCATTGGTCGTGAAGTGGTGCTGTTCCGCAGCTGAAACTCCACTATGGCCTGCTGCTGCTGCTCGCACAGTCTCTCCAGCATGTGCAAGGTGGATTTCCACCTGGTGGGCACGTCGCATATGAGGAGGTGAGCGGGAAGGCCGAAGTTACCCTGTAGTGCAGACAGGCGAGCAGCGGCAGGATGTGAACACCGGAAGCGCGCACGGACGGCCAGCACTTTATGCAGCAGCTCTGACATGTCGGGGTAGTTTTGAATGAACTTCTGCACCACCAAATTCAGCACATGCGCCAGGCAAGGGATGTGCATCAAACCGGCTAGTCCCAGAGCTGCGACAAGATTTCGCCCATTATCGCATACCACCAGGCCGGGCTTGAGGCCCACCGGCATAAACCACTCGTCGGTCTGTTGTTCAATACCCCGCCACAACTCATGCGCGGTGTGGGGCCTGTCCCCCAAACATTCGGTATGAGTTTCAGAATGGCCTGCTGACGTTTACCCCGGGCTGTGCTGTAGTTGTTGGTGAAGGTATGTGGCTGACTGGATGAGCTGCTGGAAGCAGAGGAGGAGGAAGCCGAGTAGGAGGAGGAGTCTACAGGAGGCAAAGAATGATGTCCTGCGATGCTTGGCAGCAGAAGGACGTGCGCCAAGGAACTCTCCGCCTGGGGTCCAGCCGCCACTACATTTACCCAGTGTGCAGTTAGGGAGATATAGCGTCCCTGGCCGTGCTTACTGGTCCATGTATCTGTGGTTAGGTGGACCTTGCCACAGATGGCGTTGCGCAGTGCACACTTGATTTTATCGGATACTTGGTTGTGCAGGGAAGGCACGGCTGTCTTGGAGAAGTAGTGGCGGCTGGGAACAACATACTGTGGGACAGCCATGGACATCAGCTGTTTGAAGCTGTCTGTGTCCACCAGCCTGAATGACAGCATTTCAAAGGCCAGTAGTTTAGAAATGCTGGCATTCAGGCCCAGGGCTCGAGGGTGGCTAGGTGGGAATTTACGCTTTCTCTCCAAGGTTTGTGAGATGGAGAGCTGAACGCTGCCGTGTGACATGGTGGAGATGCTTGGTGACGCAGGTGGTGGTGTCGGTGGCACATTCTCTGTTTGGTGGGCGGCAGGTGCCAATGTTCCTCCCGATGCGGAGGAAGAGGCCGAGGCAGCAGCAGGAGAGGGAGCAGGGGCAGCCAGAGTGAGTTCCCTTCTTTTAAGGTGTTTACTCCACTGCAGTTTATGCTTTGCATGTAGATGCCTGGTAATGCAGGTTGTGCTAAGGTTCAGAACGTTAATGCCTCACTTGAGGCTCTGATGGCACAGCGTGCAAACCACTCGGGTCTTGTCGTCAGCACATTGTTTGAAGAAGTGCCATGCCAGGGAACTCCTTGAAGCTGCCTTTGGGGTGCTCAGTCCCTGGTGGCGGTGGCCAGTAGCAGGCTTTTGCCCCCTGCTCCCTCCTTTGCTACGCTGTTGGCTCGGTCTCACCGCTGCCTCTTCCTCTGAACTATGAAAGTCAGTGGCACGACCTTCATTCCATGTGGGGTCTAGGACCTAATCGTGCCCTGCATCGTCTTCCACACAGTCTTCCTCCCTGACCTCCTGTTCGGTCTGCACACTGCAGAAAGACGCAGCAGTTGGCACCTGTGTTTCCTCATCATCAGAGACGTGCGGAATCCGATGAGGTTGCATTCCCATGTCCTCATCATCAGGAAACATCAGTGGTTGTGCATCAGTGCATTCTATGTCTTCCACCACTGGGGAAGGGCTAGGTGGTTTCCCTTGGGAAACCCTTCCAGCAGAGTCTTCAACAGCATAAGAGACTACTGCATAACTTGAGGCTCAGACAGTTTCCCTGATATACATGGGGGTGATGTGACAGACTGATTGGCTTGGTTTTCAGGCACCACCTGTGGGCTTTCTGCAGAAGACTGGGTGGGAGATAAAGTTGTGAACGTGCTGGATCCACTGTCGGCCACCCAATTGACTAGCGCCTGTACCTGCTCAGGCCTTACCATCCTTAGAACGGCATTGGGCCCCACCAAATATCGCTGTAAATTCTGGCGGGTACTGGAACCTGAGGTAGTTGGTTCACTAGTACGTGTGGCTGTGGCAGAATGGCCACGTCCTCTCCCAGCACCAGAGGGTACACTAACACCACCACGACCACGTCCGTGTCCCTTACTAGATGTTTTCCTCATTGTTACCGTTCACCAAGCACCACAATAAGAAAAAAATATTTGGCCCAATGTATTGATTTCAAATTCAGGCCTTTTTTACAGGCACCTAACACTATCTGCCTATTTATTTATGTAGCATATTACACTAATCCAGGCACAGCAGTAACCACTGATTTAGGGGATATCTCTTTTAGGGCTAGTGGATGAAGTAGGCCCTGGATGAAAGGTATCCTTTTATGGACAGATTTACACTTGGAGATGCACAGTAGCGTTTGAAAAAATATGTGGGATTATGTCTTCAGCAATTGTATTTTAACGCTTTGTGAAATATACCCTTTAACAGACAGAAATACAATGGGAGATGGATGGTAGCTTGTGAAGTTAATGAGGATGACGCTCTCAGCACTTGAATATACACCTTGAGTGTAATATACCCTTTTACAGACAGATTAACACTTGGCCTGCAAGAGCTGGAACACCAGATTCAGGTTATTGCTATATTGGCAATTGAATTTCACCCCAGAACAAAATATACCCTTTTACGGACAGATTAACACTTGGCCTGCAACAGCTGGGACACCAGATTCAGGGTATTGCTATTTTGGCAATTGAATTTCACCCCAGAACAAAATATATGTTTTGGCGGACACAATTATACTTTGTCAGCCAGTGCTGGGACACCAGATAAAGGGTATTGCTATTTTGGCAATTGAATTTCACCCCAGAACAAAATATACCCTTTTACGGACAGATTAACATTTGGCCTGCAACAGCTGGGACACCAGATTCAGGGTATTTCTATTTTGGCAATTGAATTTCTCCCCAGAACAAAATATATGTTTTGGCGGACACTATTATAATTTGCAAGCCAGTGCTGGGACACCAGATTCAGGGTGTTGCTATTTTGACTACTGAATTTCACCCCAGAACAAAATATACCCTTTTACGGATAGATTAACACTTGGCCTGCAGCAGCTGGAACACCAGATTAAGGGTAATGCAATATTGGCAATTGAATTTCACCCCAGAACAAAATATACCCTTTTACGGACAGAGTAACACTTGGCCTGCAACAGCTGGGACACCAGATTCAGGGTATTGCCATTTTGGCAATTGAATTTCACCCCAGAACAAAATATACCCTTTTACAGACAGATTAACACTTGGCCTGAAACTGCTGAAACACCAGATTCATGGTATTGCTATTTTGGCAATTGAATTTCACCCCAGAACAAAATATACCCTTTTACGGACAGATTAACACTTGGCCTGCAACAGCTGGGACACCAGATTCAGGTTATTGCTATATTGGCAATTGAATTTCACTCCAGAACAAAATATACTCTTTTATGGACAGATTAACACTTGGCCTGCAACTGCTGGAACACCAGATTAAGGGTTTTGCTATTTTGGCAATTGAATTTCACCCCAGAACAAAATATACCCTTTTATGGACAGATTAACACTTGGCCTGCAACAGCTGGGACACCAGATTCAGGGTATTGCTATTTTGGCAATTGAATTTCACCCCAGAACAAAATATACCCTTTTACGGACAGATTAACACTTGGCATGCAACAGCTGGAACACCAGATTTAGATTATTGCTATTTTGGCAATTGAATTTCACCCCAGAACAAAATATATGTTTTGGCGCAAACTATTATACTTTGCCAGCCAGTGCTGGGACACCAGATTCAGGGTATTGCTATTTTGGCAATTGAATTTCACCCCAGAACAAAATATACCCTTTTACAGACAGATTAACACTTGGCCTGAAACTGCTGAAACACCAGATTTATGGTATTGCTATATTGGCAATTGAATTTCACCCCAGAACAAAATATACCCTGTTACAGACAGATTTAAACTTGGCCTGCAACTGCTGGAACACCAGATTAAGGGTATTGCTATTTTGGCAATTGAATTTCACCCCAGAACAAAATATACGCTTTTACGGACAGATTAACACTTGGCCTGCAACTGCTGGAACACCAGATTAAGGGTTTTGCTATATTGGCAATTGAATTTCACTCCAGAACAAAATATACCCTTTTACGGACAGATTAACACTTGGCCTGCAACAGCTGGGACACCAGATTCAGGGTATTGCTATTTTGGCAATTGAATTTCACCCCACAACAAAATATACCTTTTTACGGACAGATTAACACTTGGCATGCAACAGCTGGAACACCAGATTTAGATTATTGCTATTTTGGCAATTGAATTTCACCCCAGAACAAAATATACCCTGTTACAGACAGATTTAAACTAGGCCTGCAACTGCTGGAACACCAGATTTATGGTATTGCTATTTTGGCAATTGAATTTCACCCCAGAACAAAATATACGCTTTTACGGACAGATTAACACTTGGCCTGCAACTGCTGGAACACCAGATTAAGGGTTTTGCTATTTTGGCAATTGAATTTCACTCCAGAACAAAATATACCCTTTTACGGACAGATTAACACTTGGCCTGCAACAGTTGGGACACCAGATTCAGGGTATTGCTATTTTGGCAATTGAATTTCACCCCAGAACAAAATATACCCTTTTACGGACAGATTAACACTTGGCATGCAACAGCTGGAACACCAGATTTAGATTATTGCTATTTTGGCAATTGAATTTCACCCCAGAACAAAATATATGTTTTGGCGCAAACTATTATACTTTGCCAGCCAGTGCTGGGACACCAGATTCAGGGTATTGCTATTTTGGCAATTGAATTTCACCCCAGAACAAAATATACCCTTTTACAGACAGATTAACACTTGGCCTGAAACTGCTGAAACACCAGATTTATGGTATTGCTATATTGGCAATTGAATTTCACCCCAGAACAAAATATACCCTGTTACAGACAGATTTAAACTTGGCCTGCAACTGCTGGAACACCAGATTAAGGGTATTGCTATTTTGGCAATTGAATTTCACCCCAGAACAAAATATACGCTTTTACGGACAGATTAACACTTGGCCTGCAACTGCTGGAACACCAGATTAAGGGTTTTGCTATATTGGCAATTGAATTTCACTCCAGAACAAAATATACCCTTTTACGGACAGATTAACACTTGGCCTGCAACAGCTGGGACACCAGATTCAGGGTATTGCTATTTTGGCAATTGAATTTCACCCCACAACAAAATATACCCTTTTACGGACAGATTAACACTTGGCATGCAACAGCTGGAACACCAGATTTAGATTATTGCTATTTTGGCAATTGAATTTCACCCCAGAACAAAATATATGTTTTGGCGCAAACTATTATACTTTGCCAGCCAGTGCTGGGACACCAGATTCAGAGTATTGCTATTTTGGCTATTGAATTTCACCCCAGATCAAAATATACCCTTTTACGGACAGATTAACACTTGGCCTGCAACAGCTGGAACACAAGCTTCAGGGTGTTGCTATATTGGCAATTGAATTTCACCCCAGAACAAAATATACCATTTTACGGACAGATTAACACTTGTCCTGCAACAGCTAGGACATCAGATTCAGGGTATTGCTATTTTGCCAATTGAATTTCACCCCAGAACAAAATATATGTTTTGGCAGACACTATTATACTTTGCCAGCTAGGACTGGGACACCAGATTCAGGCTATTGCTATTTTGGCTATTGAATTTCACCGCAGAAAATGATCTATCCTTTGCCAGACAGCAGACAGTATTACACTATGCTAGCCAAAGCTGGAACACCAGATTTAGGGGATTGGTGTTTTGGCAATTGTATTTAACCCCTTAATAAAATATAGAAATTGCTATCCTGAGTTTCTAGGGATGACAATAAGCACAGCCAAGCCCCTTATGTAGGATATAGCAAAAAAATAACCTAGTATTGATGGATTGATGGACTTGGTGGCAGCTTGTTCTGTTGCACCACAAGTCACAAAATGGCCGCTGATCACCCCAGAAAAAAGTGACAGAAAAACGCTCCGTGCAGCCTAAAAACCAGTGAGCAATTAACTAGCAGAACTTGAATCATTCACAGCTGTAGATCGATCAGTTCATTAGGTGCTGTTGCTGACTTTTCCCTGCCTAATCTCGCCCTCACATAAGCTGCGTCCTCTCCCTACACTAATCAGAGTAGTGTGACGTGCGGCGCTACGTGACTCCAGCTTAAATAGAGGCTGGGTCACATGCTGCACTTGGCCAATCACAGCCATGCCATTAGTAGGCATGGCTGTGATGGCTTCTTAGGGCAAGAAGTAAAATGCTAGCTGATTGGCTGCCGTGCAGCCCTTCAGAAAGTGGGAAGAAATGGCCGAACAACGGACCCAAATCCGAACTTTTTTGAAAATGTTCGGGGCCGGGTCCCGAACACCCCAAAATTCGGTACGAACCCGAACTATGCTCGAACTGTTCGCTCAACACTATTCATTTCTGTTTTTCTGGGGCGATTAACTTTTTTGTTTTCTTTTTACATAGCTGTATGAGGGCTTGTTTTTTGTGAGACACAAGATACACTTTCTAATTCCACCATTTAATACTGCATATGATGTAGTGGTGACCTGGAAAAAAAATTGGTAAAACTGGAAAAAAAGAACAGAATTGCTGCAATTACGATGAATTGTCATTTATGTAATAAATGAAGAAGGCTGAAGTCTGCCAAAGTGGGAGCTGTCTCTGTTCTAGCTTATACAGAGGGGTGTCAAGGGGGAGGCATCAATGATGTAATTATGATCTAATAAAGAATATGGACAGGAGTTGTCTTGATATGACAACACTTTAAATTCGTCTTCTAGGACTTTAATATTGATGGCCAATCATTCAACACCCTACACCATTATCAATCAGCTGATCTCAAGTTGCTCCAGAGCCACAAGTCAGCGACTGCTACCTCTGCACCCCCTATAGCTACACCCATGGTGACAGCATTGACATTATGTGCGGGATATCTCCCGTGTAAAGTGTGCGCATCCAAAAAATATCAGTGACATACAGTGTACTTTTTCAATAGATGGTGTCCGTTTCTCAGAGTGACATTACCAGGGCCACCTCTAAAGTGTAATGTGTGTGTTTAAAAAAATGTATCTGTGACATACAGTGAACTTTTTCTGTAGACCCTACGAACAGTGACATTACCTGTGGTACCTGCCCTGTATAACGTTTTCTCATCCCAAATACCTGTGACATTCCTTGTAATTTTTTATTAGCCACTGGTGACAGCATTGACATTATCTGCAGGATATCTCCTGTGTGACATTTCCACATCCCAAATACCTTTTTACATTTTTTTGCGCAAACACTTCCAAATCCTACGTTACTGTAAGTGACATACTTTCAAGCATATAAAACCTTTTAAATGAAGAAGGCGAGCAGTAAGGGAAGGAAAAGTGTCCGTGATGCTCATGGTGCTTGCAGAGGCAGTGGCCCTGGGCGCGTTGAAACTGTGCATGCTGCCAGAGCACAAGAATAACAATCATCCATGATATCTAGCTTCATGTCCCAGTTTGAAGGGTGGCGCAGGACACCACTCTTGAAGTCAGACCAGTGCGACCAGGTGGTAGGTTGGATTGCAGCAGATAATGCTTCCAGTCGGTTAGGCACCACCCTGTCTTCCACCAAGTCCAGTCTCAGTAGAAAGGAGTCTGGTCAACACAATCCTCATCCTGATCCTCCTTCCACCCACCATGGAGAGTCTGGGCAAACAAGTGATCCCACACTCGGCTATTCCGAGGACATCTTTTGATCCCCATTTCTTCATTCGGCCTTCTCGCCAAGCATGCTTGAAGAGGGACAGATCTTGTGCCCTGATTCCGGCAAATACTGTTTAATGAGGTGGATGATGATGAGACACAGTTGCCAATAAGTCAACGGCAATTACTGTCTCAAGAGCTGGAAGCCGCAAGAGCTGCTGCAGCATTGACAGGCCGGCTGAAGCTGTGGACGATTTACGGAAATGGGCACACACTTTAGTAGCTCTGCCAAATTGGGGTAGGTTTTTATAAACCGCTAAACCACTACGTTTAAGACGTGGGCTAGGCATGGGATGTGGGTCAGGTTGCCGAGCTCCAAAGCCGCCACCAAGTTACGGCAATTGTCAGAAACAACTATGTCTGGTTGTAGGTTGAGTGGCGAGAGCCACAGATCGGTCTGGTCCCTTATACCCTGCCTCAGCTCTGCCTGTGCTGTTTGTTCCCTAAGCAGATGAGCTTCAGCACGCCTGTTGGCGCTTACCCACAGCAGTGATGGACGTAGGGCCCACAATCATGCCCGTGGGTAGCACTTGTGCCTCCCACGGTACGACTCACTCCCGGCCTCCACAACATTCACCCAATGTGTGGTCAGGGAAATGTAGCGTCCCTGACCACCAGCACTTGTCCATGTGTCCGTGGTGTAGTGAATATATTTTAAAAAAAACACGGCACTCTATAGTTGCTTATAGCTTCTTATTTTATTTTTTCATTTTAATTAATTCTTTTGTTATCCATCCAAAAATTAGCCACTGGCCATGATGCGGTCTAATCCTAGACCTTGTTCACGGCCTGGTGTATAAATAAGTGTTCATTATAACAATATATACAAAATTAGGAAGGGGTTACATACAGAATTACATAAAAGTTGATGTATTACATAGTAGACACTATAACATGTTAGCAGAGAATATATATCTCTCTGTTCAAGGGAATACACAACGGACCAGGATTATACATTCCGATATTTTGGCAGCATGTTATCAGCATGGCATAGCGGCAAAGAGAAAGAGTAGTATATACTAGAAGGGTATATAGAGCATCCCAGATGGAGATGGCAGGATATATGTAGGGTATCTGTGAAATCCAAACAGTACAGTGTTAGATCGATGAGGTAGGAGGAATCCTGTCATATGGGTAACAGAGTTCATATGAATTAATTCCTGGAAAAGCAAAGTTAGTAGCAGTATATATGTAACTGAAGCAAAATATAGGCAGATCACTTGTATATGCGGTTAGTGCAATTATGTTATGTTACGTGTCGGGTGGATGACTCCACATGTGAGCCTATGCGCAGAAGACAGGAAAATGGCAGAGAATGATAACGTACAAGAGAACTGGCGCATGCGCGGTTGCGGAGTCTCATAGAGATACTGGCATGTTACTTAGAGTATGTGACGAGCAGTATGTGTCCTATGTAGAAAACACTCGGAGCTAGGGTAGTCAATGTATATTTGTCTGGTACAAAGATACATTTTTAGATAAGGTAGTAGGTTAAGTCTCTCTCTCTCTCTCTCTCTCTCTATCTCTCTCTCTCTCTTATATTGACAGAAATTATAAAGTTAATACAGAGGTGAAACGGTAAAAAATGGGACGATAAAATTAGTAAAAAATACAAAAATGGAACAGGAAGATAGAAATATTTGAATCCAGGAATGTTGAGTCAACAACAAGATCAGGAAATGCAAAAATCAAAGTCTCTATTTAATCCACGTGGTGTCAGAGTGTCAAGTTCGAAAATCCAGTAGGCCTCACTTTGTTTTAGGCATGCCGTCCTGTTCCCTCCGCGTCTTGCCGATACTACTTGTTCAAGAACTTGGAATTTTAATTGATTGATCTGGTGGTTGGCTGTGATGAAGTGATGTGGGACTGGAAGTTCAGTTTTACGACAGCGGATGTCAGATTTGTGCTTGGAAATGCAGTCCCGTAAACATTGGGTGGTTTCACCCACGTATGCAAGGCCGCATGGGCAGCGTGTTAAATAAACGACATATGAGGATGAGCATGTGAAAAAGCCTTTTCGGTGGTATATTTTGCCTGAGTGTTGGTGAATGATCCTATTCCCTCTAATGACATTGTTACATTGGAGACAATTGAGACATGGTTAAGTACCTTTTTTGGATGGTGCAAGTGTAGATTGTTTCATAGGACCAACATCTGCTTTAACTAGTCTGTCTGTAAGATTTTGTGGCCTTTTGTAACACATGCGGACTGGAGACTGAACTTCTGGAATCTCTTTAAGGATTGGCCAATGTTTTTCTTATTATTGTTTGGATCTTTGGCATGATAGGGTAATATGTCACAACTAGTGGGAGGCAGGGTGGAGGTGGAGATATATATTCTCCGCTGTCATGTTATAGTGTCTACTATGTAATACATCAACTTTTATATAACCCTGTATGTAACCCCTTCCTAATTTTGTATATATTGTTCTAATGTACACTTATTTATACACCGGGCCGTGAACAAGGTCTAGGATTAGACCAAAACATTGGCCAGTGGCAAATTTTTGGATGGATAAGAAAATAATTGAAATGAAATAATAAAATAAGAAGCTATAAGCAACTATAGAGTGCCGTGGTTCTTTGATATATATTGGATGTACACTTTACCACTGAGCACCACCCACTCTCTAATAAGGAGTGCCGCTCAACCCTTTTCTCAACATTGTCTCTGTGGTGTAGTGGACCTTCCCAGTAAGTGCGTTGGTCAGGGCACAGGTGATGTTGTGGGACACATGCTGGTGTAAGGCGGGAATGGCACACCATTAAAAATAGTGGCAGCTGGGGACTGTGTACCGAGGGACGGCCGATGACATCAGGCTGCGGAAGGCCTCAGTGTCCACAAGACTAAATGGCAACATTTCAAGAGGCAGTAATTTTGAAAGTTGTGCATTTATTGCTATGGCCTTTGGGTGGATGGGTGAGTGGGTATTTGGGCTTGCGTTGAAATGCCTATGTTATCGACATTTGACCACTTCGCTGGGACAGGGAAGTGGGTGTTGTTGCTGACGGTTCATGCGAGGGTCCAGGGGCAGGGCGAGGGACATCCGGGCCTGTGCCTTCGACAGGGGATTGACCAGCAGTGTGTAACACAGGGGAAGAGGAGGCAGTGGCAGGACCCGCAGACCCAGATTGTTCAGCCCAGGCGTTCAGCCCACTTATTGGAGTGCTTGGATGCCATGTGGTGGATCGTACTGGTGGTGGTGAGGTTGCTAGTGCTCACTCCCCGGAAAATTTTGGTACGGCAAAGGTTGCATACTACCACTCTTTTGTCGTCTGCACTTTCCTAAAAAAATAGACAGATTTTGGACACTCTACTATGTCCAGATTAATGGAAGTTGTAATATAGACAGTGTTTTTAGATTCAGTTCAGTATCGGAAACAAAAACCAACATATTTTGGACACCACACTAGGCCCAAAATAATGGAAGTTGTAATATTCACACTGTTCTCAGATGCTGTTCAGTATTGTATACAAAAACCAACAGATTTTGGACACTATACTAGGTCCAGATTAATGGAAGTTGTAATATAGACAGTGTTTTTAGATTCATTTCAGTATTGGATACAAAAACCAACAGATTTTGGACACTACACTAGGCCCAGATTAATGGAAGTTGTAATATAGATAGTGTTTTTAGATGCAGTTCAGTATTGGATAGAAAAACCAACATATTTTGGACACCACACTAGGCCAAGATTAGTGGAAGTTGTAATATAGATAGTGTTTTTAGATGCAGTTCAGTATTAGATACAAAAACCAACAGATTTTTTACACTACACTAGGCCCAGATTAAAGGAAGTTGTAATATACACACTGTTTTCAGATGCAATTCAGTATTGGGTATAAAACACCAGAGATTACGGACACTATATTAGACCCAGATGATTGGAATTTGTAATACTGACAGTGTTTTCTGAGGCAGGACAGTATTGGTTGTAGAACACCACAGATTTTGGACACTATATTATGCCCAGATTATTAAATTCTCAGTCAACGGATGATGTACAGTATATGTCACTAATAGCTATAAAATAAAAATATCTTGTTGCTGTCAAACACACACTGTAGCCCTTAAAAGGACTTTGGGTTCTTTGAAAAGCTTTTGGTATTAAATACAGCAAATTTCTTTCCCTGCACTATCTGTCCCTTCCTTAGCACGGATGTCCCTGACACTGATGTTAAATATATTGTTGTTGTTGATCTTAAACAGACACACACAGTAGTCCTTAAAAGGACTTTTGGGCCTTTGAAAAGCTTTCTCTAACTAAAATCGCTGAAATTCACTCCCTGCTCTATCTTTCCCATCCTACCTGATGCTCTCCCTGTCTAAGTCTGAGCGAACATATGTCATCTGGTGCTATATAGAACCCGATGAGGCTTTCCGGCCAGCCAATCACTGTAATGCCAGCAGCCAACATGGCTACTGGCATTACAGTGAGGGGAGTACTTAACTGCACATTGATTAGCTAATTAACCCCTTAAGGACCGGAGTTTTTTTTTTTTGTTTTTTTTTTGTTTTGCGCTCCCTGCCTTCCCAGAGCCATAACTTTTTTAATTTATCAGTTCACATGGCCATATGAGGGCTTGTTTTTTGCAGGTCAAGTTGTAATTCCAACGCCACCATTTAATATTGCATATTATGTAGTGGGAAACGGTAAAAAAAAAAAATCCAAATGGGGTGAAATTGCAAAAAAAAAAAAGCAATTCTACCACAGTTTTGTGGGTTTTTAAATTTCGATGTTGAATGTGCGATAAAACTGAAAGTTATTTTTTTTCTACAGGTCAGTCTGAATCTGGCGATACCCTATATGTATAGGTTTTCTTGCGTTTCGATAGTGAAAAAAAATTCAAATGTGTGAAAAAAATCTATTTTACTTTTTGGTCACCATATTTTGACCCCTATAACTTTTTTATAATTATGTGTACGGAGCTGTAAGGAGGCTCATTGTTTGCGTCGTAATCTGATCTTTTTATTGATACCATTCTGGGGTGTGTATGACTTTGATCACCTTTTATTTAATTTTTTTGAGGAAATTAAGTGTCAAAAAATGGCGAATCGGCCATTTGGATGCTTTTTTCCATTTTTCTGTATACCGTATGGGGAATATTTTTTTATATTTTTATAGTATGGGCATTTTCACACATTGCGACACCCATGATGTGTTTTTTTTTCTTTCTTTTTTTACAAAAGGGGGGTGATTTGTCATCTGGTGCTATATAGAACCCGATGAGGCTTTCCGGCCAGCCAATCACTGTAATGCCAGCAGCCAACATGGCTACTAGCATTACAGTGAGGGGAGTACTTAACTGCACATTGATTAGCTAATTAACCCCTTAAGGACCGGAGTTTTTTTTTTGTTTTTTTTTTGTTTTGCGCTCCCTGCCTTCCCAGAGCCATAACTTTTTTAATTTATCAGTTCACATGGCCATATGAGGGCTTGTTTTTTGCAGGTCAAGTTGTAATTCCAACGCCACCATTTAATATTGCATATTATGTAGTGGGAAACGGTAAAAAAAAAAAATCCAAATGGGGTGAAATTGCAAAAAAAAAAAAGCAATTCTACCACAGTTTTGTGGGTTTTTAAATTTCGATGTTGAATGTGCGATAAAACTGAAAGTTATTTTTTTTCTACAGGTCAGTCTGAATCTGGCGATACCCTATATGTATAGGTTTTCTTGCGTTTCGATAGTGAAAAAAAATTCAAATGTGTGAAAAAAATCTATTTTACTTTTTGGTCACCATATTTTGACCCCTATAACTTTTTTATAATTATGTGTACGGAGCTGTAAGGAGGCTCATTGTTTGCGTCGTAATCTGATCTTTTTATTGATACCATTCTGGGGTGTGTATGACTTTGATCACCTTTTATTTAATTTTTTTGAGGAAATTAAGTGTCAAAAAATGGCGAATCGGCCATTTGGATGCTTTTTTCCATTTTTCTGTATACCGTATGGGGAATATTTTTTTATATTTTTATAGTATGGGCATTTTCACACATTGCGACACCCATGATGTGTTTTTTTTTCTTTCTTTTTTTACAAAAGGGGGGTGATTTGAACTTTTATGTTTTTTGTTTTTTTTTAACTTTTTTTTTTTTTTTACACTTTCCTATAGTTCCCAACTATAATAATCAAAGTAAAACTTTCGGTTTGTAAGCGCTCAGATGCCGTGGTCAGGATTGACCACGGCATCTGAGGGATTAAATGTCCGCAATCGGCATCGCTGCCGGTCGCTAATATGAGCAGCGGGTGTCTGCTTCAAGAAGCAGGTGGTCACCCGCGGCTTTGGCGCCTGGATCAGGCAGGAGCTGGCGCCATGTTTAGGGAGCGGACACAGGACGTACCCGTACATCCTGTGTCCTTAAGAGGTTAAAACCCGCAAAACGTGCGGGGAGGAGACCCGAATATTCCACTCGAGCACATGCGGTACTCGGTCGAGTACCACCATGTTCCAAGCATAGCAATGCTAGAATGTTTCCTAACAATTTTTCCTCTAAAATCGTTTTTATCTTTGGTTTTGTGCATATTATTGTCAGTCTGTCTAAGTGGCGTACTGCTCGAACAACATAGTTCCCAGCAGCGACCTGGGATTCCAAGATTCATCCAGAATTCCCCCCATGCTGTTCCCAAACCATTTCGGTGGTGTTTCCATCAATTTCTGAACTTTTCCTATGAACCAGGCACCCTCCCCTCTTCAGAGCAGATGGTGCCTGGTTTAATTCTTGGGTTCTCCCATTGACTTCCATTATACTCGGATGCTCTGTAGAGCACCGAGCCTCCCGATGTGTTACAATTATGTGCACATATGTCACATATTAATTGCCAAGGACAAAAATCGTTTGGAAGAAGGCTTTGTCCAGGGAGACCAAAAAAGACTTTTCTTTTGGGAAAGGCTTTTTTGTTCTCTTAGGAAAGGATTTAGTCCAATATTTGTTGCAGGTCCCATTATTGTCTGATATATTTAGATTTCAAGTTCTGTGTATTATGGTCATGTTTTTTCACAGTGACTTCAATATCAATAATCTTCTCCTTTCATTATGTAGTGCTGTGAAAATGAATGATGAATTCATGGATGAATGAAGAAGGTTGCAGTAGGATTCACACATAGGGAAATAAAAACCACATTATGAAAAAAGTTCTACAGCAACCCCAAGCAAAGTAAATACTATGTTACACTGAAACTTAATATGTGTGGGTATACAGGTGGATCTGAATGAATTAGTATATCAAAAAGTTATTTATTTCAGTAATTCAATTTACTGGCTCAGTAACAGAGGTTGGTTATTAACAGTATATACTTTTATTGGGTCACCATCTCTAGTGGGGTACCACAAGGGTCAGTATTGGCCAATGGCCTCTATTCTCTTTAATATATTTATTAATGATCTTGTAGAAGACTTGCACAGTACAATATCAATTTTTGCAGATGACACTAAACTCTGTAAAGTAATTAACATGGAAGAGAACAGTATACAGCTACAGATAGATCTGGATAGATTGGAGACTTGGGCAGAAAAGTGGCAGATGAGGTTTATCACAAATGTAAGGTTATGCACATGAGAATGAATAATGCAAGTCACCCGTTCATACTAAATGGTAAACACTGGGTAACACTGACATGGAAACGGACTTCGTCATTTTAATGGGCAGCAAACTAAACTGTAGGAACCAGGGTCAGGAAGCTGCTGCCAAGGCCAATAAGGTAATGGATGCATCAAAAGGTGCATAGAAGCAAGTGGTGAGCACATAGTCCTGCCACTTTACAAATCACTAGTCAGACTGTGTATAGTTCTGGGCTCCTGCGAACAAGACCGACATCGCAGAAATGGAGAGAGTTTAGAGGAGGACAATAGAGTTGAGCGGACACCTGGATGTTCGGGTTCGAAGAGTTCAGCCGAACTTCACTGAAATGTTCGGGTTCGGGATCTGAACTTAACCTGAACTTGACCCCGAACCCTATTAAGGTCGATGGGGACCCGAACTTTTGGGCACTAAAATTGCTGTAAAATAGCCCTGGAATGGGCTAGAGGGCTGCAAAAGGCAGGGGAATGTAGGGAAATGCCCTGCAAGCAAATGTGGATAGGAAAATTACTTAAAATAAAATAAAATAAATAAAAATTAAACATTATTAATTGGCAACTCAGAGGAGGAGGTGGAATTGGAGGTTGGGGAGGAGTCAGGTGTGAATGCCATCATCAGCACGTCTACCAGCAAGTATTTGTAGTCGCGCATCTTTTGATCAGTAACAGATGTTTTTACAAAATTTGGTCTCCTGCCAGCAATGCACAGCTGTCACTTATCACTGGCAAAACTGGGTTAATGTCATCCACCAATGGAACAGGAGATATTCAGAAAGTTTAGGCCCCTGGCACCCAGACAGAGGAGAGGTCAATTCACGGCAAAACAGGCTTCATGTCACTCACCAATGGAACAGGCGATTAGCAGAAATGTAGGTCCCTGGCACCCGGACAGAGGAGAGGTCAATTCACGGCAAAAAGAGGTTAATGTCACTGATGGATGCAACAGGCGATTATCAGAAATGAAGGCCCTGGCACCCAGACAGAGGAAATGTCAATGCACGGCAAAACAAGCTTCATGTCACCCGCCAATAGAACAGGCGATTGTCAGAAATGTAGGCCCCTGGCACCCAGACAGAGGAGAGGTAAATTCACAGCAAAAAGAGGTTAATGTCACCCATGAATGCAACAGCCGATTATCTAAAATGTAGGCCCCTGGCACCCGGACAGAGGAGAGGTCAATTCACGGCAAAACAGGCTTCATGTCACCCACCAATGCAACAGGCCACTATCAGAAATGTAGGACCCTGGCACAAAGACAGAAGAGAGGTTCATTCAAATTGGTTTAGCCCCCAAAATAATGGTACAAATAAAAAAAAAGATTCAATGAATAACTGCACTGGAGTACAAGAATGTATGGTTGAGGCAGTTATAAATGTCTATTATGCACAAGGTACTGACAAGTTCTGTGGGATCCATGCCCGTTGGCTGTGGACAGGCGGCAGCATTTGTCTGTAATGACGCACCCCTACCATGCTAAATACACGTTCAGACAATACACTAGCTGCAGGGTAGGCCAGCACCTCCAAGGCATAAAGGGCAAGCTCAGGCCATGTTGACAATTTGGAGACCCAGAAGTTGAATGGGGCAGAACCATCAGTCAGTACGTCTAGGCGTGTGCACACGTACTGTTCCACCATGTTCAAATGCTGCCTCCTGCTAAGACGCTCCATATCAGCTGGTGGTGCAGGTTGCTGGGGCGCAGTGACAAAGCTTTTCCGCATGTCTGCCATTCTAACCCTGCCTTCTGAGGTGCTGCCCATGACACAGCTGCGTTGGAGACCTCTTCCTCCTCTTCCTCTGCCTTCGCCTTGTGCTTCAACTTGTCCCCCAGTATCAGTTGGGAATGCACTCAAGAGCACGTCTACCGCACATCTTCCTATCACGCTCCACTGCAGGAATTAAGGAGGACACGTTGTCTTTGTAGCGGAGATCCAGCAGGGTGGCAACCCAGTAGTCAGCCCAAGTTACAATGTGGGCAACTCTGCTGTCATTGCACAGGCACTGCAGCATGTAGTCGCTCATGTGTGCCAGGCTGCCCAGAGGTAAGGATAACCTGTCCTCTGTAGGTGGTGTATCGTCTGTGTCCTCCGTATCCCACCAGCCACGTTCCAGTGATGGCTATGAGCTACGTTGGGTGCCACCCTGCAGTGAACCCGGTTCCTCCTCCTCTACCTCCTCCTCCTCATCCTCCAGAACTGTGCCCTGGCTGGCCACATGTGTACCTGGCCTCTGCTGGTGCAGCAACCCACCCTCTGATCCACTTCGGCCTGAAACCCTGTGAAATTCCCCCTCTTCCTCCTCCTCCTGTGCCACATCCTCTTCCATCATCGCGGTAATTGTTTTTTCAAGGAGATATAGAAGTGGCATTGCAATGCTAACAATGGCGTCATCAGCACTGGCCATGTTGGTTGAGTACTCAAAAGACCACAACAAGGTACACAGGTCTCACATGGAGGCCCAGTCACTGGTGGTGAAGCGGTGCTGTTCCGCAGAGCGACTGACCCATGCGTGCTGCAGCTGAAACTCCACTATCGCCTGCTACTGCTCGCACAGTCTCTCTCTCCAGCACATGCAAGGTGGAGTTCCAACTGGTGGGCATGTCTCATATGAGGCGGTGAGCAGAAAGGTCAAAATTATGCTGCAGCGCAGACAGGCGAGCAGGGTGAGAACGCCGAATGTGAGCACAGACGGACTGCACTTTCTGCAGCAGATCTGACATGTCTTTGTAGTTTTTAAGGAATTTCTGCACCACCAAATTCAGCACAATCACCAGGCAAGGGATGTTTGTCAAACCGGCTAGTCCCAGAGCTGCAACGAGATTTCGCCCATTATCGCACACTACCAGGCCGGCTTGAGGCTCACTGGCAGAAAAACACATGAGTTTTAAAACTGCCTGCTGACGTTTATCCCTGGCTGTGCTGAAGTGGGTGTTGAAGGTCTTTCGCTGACTGGATGAGGAGGTGGTAGAAGAGGAGGAGGAGGCGAGAAGGCAAAGAATAATGCCCTGTGATCCTTGGTGGTGGAAGGACATGCGCCAAACCGCTATCCACCTTGGGCCCAGCCGCAACTACATTTACCCAGTGTGCAGTTAGGGAGATAGTGTCCCTGCCCATGCTTACTGGTCCATGTATCTGGGGTTATGTGGACCTTGCCACAGATGGCGTAGCACAGCGCACACTTGATTTTATCCTCCACTTGGTTGTGCAGGGAAGGGACGGCTCGCCTGGAAAAGTAGTGGTGGCTGGGAACGATGTACTGTGGGACAGTCAACGCCATAAGCTGTTTAAAACAGTCCATCTTATTCTCCACCAGACGGAATAACAGCATTTCAAAGGCCAGTAATTTTAAAAAGCTGGCATTCAAAACCTGGGATCGAGGGAGGGTAGGTGGGTATTTTCTCTTTCTCTCCAGTGTTTGGGAGATGGACAGCTGAACGCTTGCGTGTGACATGGTGGAGATACTTGGTGATGATGACGAAGGAGGTGTGTTGGTGGCACATCCTCTGTTTACTGGGTGGGAGGTGCCACTGTGACTCCAAAGGTGGAGGAAGAGGCAGAGACAGCAGCAGAAGAGGAAGCCGGAAAAGCCTGAGACCTTTCTTGGTTTTAAAGGTGCAGTTCGTGCTTTGCATGTATTTGCCTGGTCATGCAGGTTGTACTCAGGTTTAGAACTTTTATGTCTCGCTTCAGGCTCTGACGGCACAACATGCAAACCACTCGTGTCTTGTCGTCAGGACATTGTCTGTAGAACTGCCACACCAATGAATACCTGGAACTGGCTTTGGTGTGCTAGGTCCCTGGGTGCGGTAGGCAGTAGCAGGCATACTGTCTCTGGGACGACCGCTCTGCTTTTGCAGCCTGCTCCCTCTTTTGCTGTGCTGTTCCACCTGGTGGATGCGACCAACGCCTCTTTCTCAGAACTGCACACATCACTAGCATGAACTTGAGTCCAGTCGGGGTCTAGGACCTCATCACCCTCCACGTCATCTTTCACCTATTATTGACCCCTGCCCTACTCGTCAGTCTGCACAATGTGAGAAAATCCACAGCAGTTGCCACCTGTGTTCCATCATCTTCAGAGACGTCCTGCGGTGGTCCTCCCATCTCCTCATCCTGCAACATAAGTGGTTGGGCATCAGTGCATTCAATGTCTTCCACTTCCGGGAAAGGGCTATGTGGATGGCCCGGGGAAACCCTGCCAGCAGAGTCATCAAAAAGCATAAGAGTCTGGTGCATGACTTGGAGCTCAGGCTGCTTGGCTGATTTGCAAGGGGTGAGGTGAAAGACTGATGGGCATGGGCTGCAGGCGCCAACTGTACTTGTTCTTGCCTCACCACCCGTAGAGCGGCATTTGGGCCTACCAAATAACGCTGCAGGTTCTGTCGCCTACTCGCACCTGAGGAAGGTGTTTCACTTGGACCTGTAGTTGGTGCTGAACGGTCACATTCTCTCCCTCTCCCAGCAACAGGAGCTCCACCAACACCATCACGACCATGCCCACATCCCTTATTTGATGTTCTCCTCATTATTTGCGTTCACCCACCAAGCTGACAGATGGTTTATCTCCGGTGTCAATTTAACTGCTAATCAACAATTAAGTTCACTAAGGCAGTGCCCGTGTCATAAAAATGCTCTGTGGACCAAGAATACCGCTTTTTTTCCCTAAAACACACTAATGCTCTATTTCCCTGCAGAAATATAAAATATGTATTTGGATGCTGTATGCAGAACTGTTTTATTTACCAGGAATACCCCTTTTTTCCCTAAAACACACTGATTCTCAATTTCACTGCAGAAATGTAAAGTATGTATTTGTACGCTGTATGCACAACTGTTTTGTGTACCCAGAACACGGCTTTTGTCACCAAAATTCACAAATGCAGTATTTACCTGCTGGAAATTAAACATAGGTATTTCTACGCTTTATGCAGAACTATTTTGTGGGCATAGAACACGCCTTTTTTTTCAGTAAAACACACTAAAGCACTATTTCCGTGCTGCAATTTAAAATTGGTATTTGTACGCTGTATGCACCACTGGTTTGGGGACCCAGAACACAGCTTTTTTCACTAAAACACACAAATGCAGTATTTAACTGCTGTAAATTAAACGTAGGAATTTGTACGCCGGATACACTACTGGTTTTGGAACCCAGAACACGTCTTCTGTCACAAAAATTCACAAAAGCAGTATTTAAAGGCTGCAATTTGAACGTAGGTATTTCTATGCTTTATGCACAACTTTTTTTTAGGCCTAGAACACACTAAAGCACTATTTCCGTGCTGCGATGTAAAATTGGTATTTGTACGCTGTATGCACAACTGCTTTGGGGACCCAGAACATGGCTTTTGTCACCAAAATTCAGAAAGGCAGTATTTAACTGCTGGCAATTAAACTTAGGTATTTATACACTGTATGCACAACTGGTTTGGGAACACAGAACACAGCTTTTGTCACCAAAATTCATAAAAGCAGTATTTAAAGGCTGGAAATTAAATGTAGGTATTTCTACGCTTTATGCACAACTGTTTTTTAGGCCTAGAACACGGCTTTTTTCAGTAAAACACATTAAAGGACTATTTCTGTGCTGCAATTTAAAATTGGTATGTGTACGCTGTATGAACAACTGCTTTGTGGACCCACAACATGGCTTTTTTCACTAAAACACACAAATGAAGTATTTAACTGATGGAAATTAAACGTAGGTATTTATATGCTGTATGCACAACTGGTTTAGGGACCCAGAACACTGCTTTTTTTTAACTAAAACACACAAATGCAGTATTCAACTGTTGGAAATTAAACATAGGTATTTCTACGCTTTATGCAGAACTGTTTTTTAGGCCTAGAACATGGCTTTTTTTTTCAGTAAAACACTAAAGCACTATTTCCGTGCTGCAATTTAAAATTGGTATTTGTACGCTGTATGCACAACTGCATTGTGAAGCAAGAATATGGCTTTTTTCCCACAAAAAAAGACTGATGCACTATTTCACAGCTGTAATGTAAGATAGGTATTTGGGCGGTGTATTTAAAACTGCTTTGTGGACCAGGAACACTTATTTTTTTCCCAAAAAAATGCACTAATGCTCTATTTCACGACAGAAATGTAAAATAGGTATTTGGGCGGTGTATTTATTTTCCCTAAAACACATTGATGCACTATTTCCCTGCAGAAATATAAAATATGTATTTGTACATGTCACCCCTTAAATATACAAAAAGTAATGTAGGGGACTTGACCTGCCAGAAAAAAAGCATTTTTTCCTTCACTGATCTACCAACAAGTAGGCATGGCTGTGATGGTTTGTTAGGGCAAAGAAGTAAAATACATGCTGATTGGCTGCTGTGCAGCTCTTCTAAAAGAAGGAAGAATCGCCAAACAATGGACCCAAATTCGGTACGAACCCAAACTATACAGTTCGGATTCGCTCAACCCTAGAGGGCAACTAAAGTAATAACTGGAATGGGTGGACTACAGTACCCAGAAAGATTATCAAAATTAGGGTTATTTAGTTTAGAAAAAAGATGATGGCGGGGAGATCTAATTATGTATAAATATATCAGGGGTCAGTACAGAGATCTTTTCCATCATCTCTTTATAGCCAGGACTATGACTGTGACAAAGGGACATCATCTGAGTCTGGAGGAAAGAAGGTTTGTACACAAACATAGAAGAGGATTCTTTACGGTAAGAGCAGTGAGACTATGGAACTCTGCCTGAGGATGTGGTAAGGGTGAATTCACTAAAAGAGTTCAAGAGGGGCCTGGATATATTTCTGAAGTGTAATAATATTACAGACTATAGTTACTAGAGAAGGGTTGTTGATCCAGGGAGTAATTCTGATTGCCTGACTGGATTTTGGAAGGATTTTTTTTCCACCTAAAATGAGAAAAATGGGCATGTGCCTCACAAGTTCTTTTTTGCCTTTGTCTAGATCAACTTGCAGGATAACAGGCTGAACTGGATAGACAGATATCTTTTTTCAGCCTTACAAACTACGGGGAATATTTATTAAACTATTGTAAGGTAGAACTGGCTTAGTTGCCCATAGTAATCATTCATATTCCACCTTTCATTTTTCATAGCACCTTTCATTGTTTGCTGTGGGCAGCTAAGCCAGTTGTACTTCACACCATTTTGATAAATACCCCCCTATTGTCACCAACCTGCCTGTCCGAGCTCCAGAGCTGCAGTATGTGGTTCGGACACTGCAGCGCTTTGCCAGACACGCTTTCAGGCCATGCCCCTTGGTGACTCAGCGCTTAGGCCCCTCCACTCTCAGTGCCGCATAGGACATGCTCCTCTCAATGGCCATGCCCCTCATGATGTCACACCTGGGTGTCAACGTTCCCTGTGATGTCAGCGCTCAGGTGATTAGGTCCCTATTTAACCATCGTTGCCAGTTATAGGTTTTGCTTGCTGTGCTCTGCTGCCTTTGTGTGAATTGGACTGTTGCATTTGGACTTGACCTCGGCTATTCTTTGACCTCTCCCTCTGCTCAGCGATTTTCTACTTGCTTCCTGTCCGGTATTGACCCTTGGCTTGCTTTTGCTACCTTCTTCCGCTTAGTGATTGTGTTTGGTATTGATCTCCTGGTTTGACTGTTTCTGGCACGACTTCCCCTTGGTGTTCATTTGTCTGTCCAGTGAAGAGGTACCTGTGGTTTTCACCGCGGGCGCTTCGTTTGAATCTTTGCACTTATCAGTATAGGAAACGTCGACTAGTTGTGGACTTGTCGACTAGGACTTGTTCTGCAAGTAGGCAGGGTCAGCGGGCTGGGTTCAAGTTAGGGCTCATTGTGTGAGTGCATGTCCCTGAATACAGTCGTGACACTCTAACTGGTCATACAAGTTTTTCCCCAGAGGTGCTATGGATCCCATGCTAGCCCTAGCCAACAAGATGGAGGGTGTTGTCCAGTTAGTCTAAGACTTAGTGCAAAGGGTTTTTCAGCAGGAGTCTCGGTTACCTACCCTTTCTGGTCCTTTTCCAATTGAACCTAAGATTCCACTTCCGGATAGGTTCCCTGGGAATCGTAAAGACTTTGTTACATTCCCGGAGTTGTAAGCCGTACTTTCGCCTTAGGGCTCAGTCTTCTGGGTCGGAGGTTCAGAGGGTGGGCATTAATATGTCCCTGCTACAGGGAGCTCCCAAGAGTAGGCATTTTCCCTGGCACCTAACTCCACTGAATTATGTTCGGTTGATATTTTTTTTTTTTATCTCTGAGCTTGTTATATGATGAGCCGGATAGGGTGGCTTATTCTGAGAGTCAGCTTCTGTCCCTTACGCAGGGCAAGCGACCTGTGGAGGAGTACTGTGCAGAGTTCCGCAAATGGTGTACTACCTCCGGGTGAAACGATCCAGCCCCAAGGTCCCAGTTTAGACTGGGTATGTCTGACAAACTAAAAGATCTGTTAGTTAATTATCCCACTCCCGGCTCCCTGGAAGAAGAGATGACTTTGGCTATTCGCCTGGATAGGCATGTAAGAGAACGCAAGCGTGAGGGGTCTATCACTGTCTATATCTCTTTTCTTCTTCGGCCAGTAAAACTAAGGCACCTGAAGAATCCGAGGTTCCTTTGCAAGTTGGTGCCGCAACATCTCAGCAGCGGACAGAGCATCACCTGAAGAACAGTCTGTGCTTCTACTGCGGTAGCCCCGCACATCAGATACGATCCTGTACCAAAAAACCGAAGGCGGAAAACTTCAGCATCTGAGTGAAGTTCGGGAACATCACACAGACTCACAGGTATTTCCCGATAAGTGTGGTAGACTAATACTGCCTGTGAGTTTATCCTCACAGGGACGGATTGTTACTTGTCATACGTTTGTTGATTCAGGGTCCACTGCAAATTTAGTTAATTATGATTTTATTTCTGCTCTGGGTCCCATAGTACTTAAATTACCTAATCCCATTCCGATATCTGGAATTGACTCTACACCATTGGTCGGACGGTGCATTGAGTTACAGACTATTGAGTTAGTGATGACGTTGGGTGCTATTCATTCTGAGAAAAGTTCATTTTTTGTTTTGCCTAATGTATCTGCTGATGCATAGATGCCCGTGATGAGAACATAGTCCTACCATTTACAAATCACTAGTCAGACCACACATGGAGTACTGTGTACAATTCTGGGCTCCTGTGAACAAAGCAGACATAGCAGAGCTGGAGAGGGTTCAGAGGAGGGCAACTAAAGTAATAACTGGAATGGGGCAACTACAGTACTCTGAAAGGTTATCAAAATTAGGGTTATTCACTTTAGAAAAAAGACGGCTGAGGGGAGATCTAATAACTATGTATAAATATATCAGGGGTCAGTACAGAGATCTCTCCCATCATCTATTTATCCCCAGGACTGTGACTGTGAAGAGGGGACATCCTCTGCTTCTGGAGGAAAGAAGGTTTGTACACAAACATAGAAAAGGATTCTTAACAGTAAGAGCAGTGAGACTATGGAACTCTCTGCCTGAGGAGGTGGTGATGGTGAGTACAATAAAGGAATTCAAGAGGGGACTGGATGTATTTCTGGAATGTAATAATATTACAGGTTATAGCTACTAGAGAGGGGTCATTGATCCAGGGAGCTTTTCTGATTGCCTGATTGGAGTCAGGAAGGAATTTTTTCCCCTTAATTGGGGAAAATTGGCTTCTGCCTCACAGTTTTTTTTTTGCCTTCCTCTAGATCAACTTGTATTGTACAGTGTCCATCACTGGATGGACAAATGTCTTTTTTTGGTCTTATATACTATGTTACTATGTTACCCTGGTTGAAGAACCATTCCCCTAACTTGGCTGGAGTACTGCAGAATTTATTAAATGGGGCTCTCAGTGTCTATTCAGCTTGCCGGTCTGGGTACGGAGGAGGGTTCCATTCCGGGGTTTATTAAAGACTATCAGGATGTTTTCTCTAAGGAGGCTTCTGAGGCCTTGCTGCCACATAGAGAACACGACTGTGCCATCGATTTACTCCCTGGAGCTAAACTTCCTAAGATTGGCCATGGGAGAGTACAGCCCGTAGGAGCTGGATTCTTTTTTATTGGGAAAAAGGACGGTAGTCTTCCCCCTTGTATTGACTACAGAGAGCTCACCGAAATTTCCGTCCGTAATCAGTATCCTTTTCCTCTGATTCCAGATCTGTTTAATGAGATTGTGGGAGCTCAATGCTTCTCCAAAATTTACCTGACGGGGGCCTACAATCTAATTAGAATCAGTAAAGGTGATGAATGGAAGACAACGTTTAACTCTCTTGAGGGGCATTTTGAGTACCTAGTAATGTCCTTCAGACTTGGTAATGACCCAGGCGTTTTCCAAAACCTTGTCAATGACATTTTTTGGTTTTTCGGTTTCTCGGCCAGTTTGTTGTGGTGTGTTTAGACGACATACTGGTATTCTCCCCTGATTGGTCGTCTCATGTACTTCATGTCAGGAAGGTTCTTCAGAAGCTGAGGGACTATAATTTGTTCGCTAAGTTGAGTAAATGC